>CM057091.1:36128539-36186039 GCA_029959045.1 Taenioides sp. WSHXM2023
GGGTGGTGGTCCCTCTGTTTAAGAAGGGGGACCGGAGGGTTTGTTCCAACTACAGGGGAATCACACTCCTCAGCCTCCCCAGTAACGTCTATTCCAGGGTACTGGAGAGGAGAATCCGACCAATGGTCGAACCTCGGATTCAGGAGGAGCAGTGTGGTTTTCATCCCGGCCGCGGAACACTGGACCAGCTCTATACTCTCCATCGGGTGCTCAAGGGTTCATGGGAGTTTGCCCAACCAGTCCACATGTGCTTTGTGGATCTGGAGAAGGCATTCGACCGTGTCTGACCTGTATGACTGAAGCAGGAGCTGTGTTCACATTGCCGGACCTGTTTCTGGTGCATGTTGGACACCGCCAGGGCTGCCCTTTGTCACCGGTTCTGTTCATTGTATTTATGGACAGAATTTTTAGGGCTGGAGGGGATCCGGTTTGGGGACCACAGGATCTCATCTCTGTTGTTTGCAGATGATGTTGTCCTGATGGCTTCATTAGACCGGGACCTCCAACGTCCACTGGAGCGGTTTGCAGCCAAGTGTGGGATGAGGATCAGCTCATCCAAATCCGAGGCCATGGTTCTCGACCGGAGAAGGTTGGTGGAGAGTGCCTGCCTCAAGTGGAGGAATTCAAGTATCTCGGGGTCTTGTCCACGAGTGAGGGGAGGATGGAGCTTGAGATTGACAGGTGGATCGATGCAGCGTCAGCAATGATGTGGTCGCTGTATCGGACCGTTGTGGTGAAGAGGGAGCTGAGCCGAAAGGCAAAGGTCTCGATTTACCGTCAATCTATGTTCCTACCCTCACCTATGGACATGAGCTTTAGGTAATGACCAAAAGGACAAGATCGCGGATACAAGAGGCCGAAATTAGTTTCTTCTGCAGAGTGGCTGGGTGCTCCCTCAGGGATAGGGTGAGGAGCTCAGTCACACGGGAGGAGCTCGGAGTAAAGCCGCTGCTCCTCCACGTCGAGAGGAGCCAGCTGAGGTGGCTCGGGCATCTGTTCTGGATGCCTTCTGGACGCCTCCCTCGGGAGGTGTTCCGGGCATGTCCCACCGGGAGGAGGCCCCGGAGAAGACCCAGGACACGCTGGAGGGACTATGTCTCTCGGCGGCCTGGGAACGCCTTGGGGTCCCCCCCCGGAGGAAGTGAAGGAAGTATCCGGGGTGAAGGAAGTCTGGGAGTCCCTGCTTAGACTGTTGCCCCTGCGACCCGGCCCCGGATAAGTGGAAGAAAATGGATGGATGAATGGAAAAACCTGCCCCCATCTGTACGACATCATCACATTCTAGAATCTGAAAAACACCTATTGTGTCTGGAATAAAATTTGTATCAGTATTTAGTGTTTACTGTCTTTATTTGCAACAAAATTGTTGTGATGACAGTGTTCAGAGGGATGGCCTGATTGACTGCGGTAAAAATCAGGTTTATTGCTTGTATTTTCTGAGGCCACATTTGACTTGGATATTTGCAGCGCTTTGTGTGCTCATGAGGCAGGATTATTGAACTTTCTATCCATGCCAAAAATATGCATCTGATTTAAAACGAAAATAGTGGTGCTCACTTAGAAGGAGGTTCATGTTTCAAATGTATGGCTAGGTTTTCAAATGACATCACTAAATTTCATAATTGAATAGGGATTGGGGCACGTCACATGACAATTGTTCAAATGCATAAAGTCAGTCATTAATCTAGTTAGCTAGGGAAATAGAACTAATCAGATTCCCCCTTCTGGGAGTATGACATCATTACATTCTAAAATCTGAAAAACAATATAATAATGTGAAGATCTGTTTTAATAGAAGGCTTAACTTAAGTATATTAGTACACAATAGTCCCAGCCATGGTTAATTATATTGCAGAAAATGGTTTAAAAATGGAAGGTAAAGCAATATTTCCCATTTTGCCTGTATCTTGTTGAAATGTCCATGTCCCCTTTGTTTGTAGCGTTGTATGGGGTTACTATAGGAACAGAGGTTGACCGTGTGCTATGCTAAATGATGGCTCAACAAATTTAAAGTGAAAGGCATAAACAAAGGAGGAGCCATGAAAATGCTTCTCTTTAATCCAAACTTTATTAGCAGCTCTCCATACCCCTCTGTGTCACCCTCCCTCCTGTCTCCCCCTCCCCATATCTTGGCATCCCTACTGTCTGTCCCTCACTCTCCTGTCTCCCCTCCCTCCATCCCTCTCCCCCTCCTGTCTCCCCTCCCTCTCCTGCTCCGGTCCCGTCTTACCATCCAGCCCATTGTAGGAGGCAGCTGTCACCTCCTGCACTTCCTTCTTTGCCCTCATGGGGGCCCAGCTGCCGTCCTCCTTGAACTGAATCTCGTCACAGTCGGTGCAGTTGTTGAGGATCTCCACAAAGAGCCTGCGGGAGGAGAAGGAGGAGAGGAAGGGGAGGAGGAGGAGAAGGAGAGGGGGAGGAGAGGAGGGGGAGGAGAGGAGGAGGAGCACAACAATGTGAGAGAACACAAGGATAAGTGGGTGTAATTATGATTATAGTAGTACAATTAATGAGTTTTAGAAGAAACAATAGCACATCCTGTATTATTCAGGTTTTAAGACGTTCATATGGATTCCTTTAATGTTATACAGAATGCAGTCTACAGGCCAGTGGCAGCTCACATTGTGGGGTGATGTAGTCCAAACAAGACTAAAAACAATAGCTGCCAGACAGTGGTCATTTTGTCAACCAGTTTTCATTGTATCCTAGTTCTTTGATTTAGTTTTTGTTTAGTCTCGTCATGTTCATTTAGTATTTACTATGACTCATTCATTCAACCAAAAAAATTATATATTTATTCATACTGACATATTCTGCATATTTCGTGTTCTTTTCTCAGACTGAAAACACTCTGTTTCACCTTGTGATATCATGTGGAGTTTTTCAACTCGTACACCTTCACAAGAATCATAATTCTTGATCATTTCAACCCTGGAATTGACAATCTCCACAAAACAAAAGGTAAAAGGTAGCTGTTAACTTAAAGACATCACATGGTGGAACAGAGCGTTTGAAGCTTTGGAGATGTAGACAGACTAATAATAAAGGCTTACTCAAGCATGTAAATGAAACAAGGTTTTTGATGAGAAGACAAGTTTTAACATGACTTAAAGCTCATAAATCAATGTTGCATAATGCAGGACCATTACATTTATGATAATCAATTACAAATTATTAAATGTATCTCAGTGTAAGAAATGTGAGTGCTGAAATGATCAGAATGAGGCTGGTGAAGATGAGTGGAAAACTAATGTCACAAGGTGGTGGGTTACAACTAGCTGTTTTGAAAGGGACTTTACAAGATACTGACTCATATACTGACAATCATCACACAAACATAAATTAAATTTTTGGTAAGAGCGACTGAACATGTCAAAACAAATGTGGAGATAAATCAGGACTGACTGTAGTAAACCAGGGCCATAACTCACAGGTGATCACATGTGAATCAAACTGATTTTTATGATCAGTTTAATTCCCAGAGCAAGTTCCAGCTCGACTTTACCCAGAGGACGGCAGACTGTCTCTCTCACCAGCGTCTGCTCTCACCAGCGTCCGCTCTCACCAGCGTCCGCTCTCACCAGCGCCCGCTCTCACCAGCGTCCGCTCTCACCAGCGTCCGCTCTCACCAGTGCAGGCTTTTGGACTTTTGTTAGTGAAATGTGCAGGGCCCTTATCACACATACAGTCTGTGAAAGATGGCTCATTTCCCGTCATGTAAGAAGGTGTCTTTACTGGTGGGGTTCCTTGCTTGACTTCATGAAGATGTTACTGCTTTGCCTATAACGTTCCACATTAAGGATCCATCTTGCTTCCAGTGGCCACTGCAATTTTCCCCCTCTCCCCGCTCATGCTCCCCTTTAATCCTGAACAGGATCATGCGTGTGCAGTCTCACCCATCGATGATGAGGTGCCCGTAGGGTGCCTTCTTGTCACACACGGGGCACACCCAGGTGGGCTTCTTCTCGTTCATCTGGAGGTAGAGCGTGGCGTCGAAGCACTGCAGGTGAGAGCATGTGAGCGCCCGGCACGGCACCGTCAAACGCATCTTCCCCAACTGTAAAACAACACAACGCAGGTCAGAGTACTGCCCCCTGGAGGCCACACTCACAGTCACTCAGGTGGAATGGGCAGAGAGTGCGACACAAGAAATACTGATAAACTAAAGTCAGGCACATTTCATGCTTTTGACTAGTGCCACAATGCTAAAATGTCTAAAACTCAGTTTCGATATTAAGGAAAAGTCTTGATACTTGATACCAATTTCAATTTCACAATGATGTGTTAAAAAAAAAAAAAAACAACAACTGGTGTTGGTTAAGTTCTCTACAGCTGTTCATATTATTTTACATTTTGTTCATATTAATCCATAACAGTTTAATAATAGAAGCTGGTCCAGTGACATCCTGTTCAAAACTGCAGTAACTAAAAAAAAACATCTCCTCATCTTAGTCTTCAAAAGAAAAAAAAAAAACCCCAACAACCTAAGAACAGGGAAGTGAGCAGGGATAAGGGTTAAGCTTCAAATACAGGACATTACAGGATTACTCAAACATGCATGAATCAATCCAAATACAACTCTGAGTAAGATCATGATGAGGGAACACTGCTATAATACTGTGGTAACATGCACACTCTAAATCTCATTGTTACCATAGTTATAAAATTATTTAAATTACATATAATCATCTCATTTCTTTCTGATCACGGTCTCTCTGATCAGTCACAACTTAAATGTCCAGAAATTCTCTTCTAATCAGATTTCAGTGTGCATGTGGACAAGGCCATTGTAAAGTTTGCATAATATGTGTCCATTCATTTAAAATGACTTAATCTGGATTTTGTTTTTTAATTAAAGACGATACATTTAGTGTAATTATATTAATAACATTCCCTAGAAATAGCTCTTCAGTTTGAATATTGATTTTTTTGTTTTGTTTGTTAACCTCAATCTGTTCAAATAAGCATAATGAAAGCACACAACATAATCTGTTTTATTAGTGGACTAATTGCAGATTAATCAATTATTACAAAAAATAGTAGTAGTAATAGTAGTGGGTCTAGAACAGGGGTCGGCAACCCGCGGCTCCAGAGCCGCATGTGGCTCTTTCATCGTTCTGTCGTGGCTCCCTGTGACTTTGGAAAATAATAATGAGTATTTAATTACATTGTATTTTTATTTTAGTTTGTTTGTTTTTAAATGTAAATCTAAAATTGTAGATAATGGTAATCTTGTAACATTTAAATAAAACGTTTTTAATATTTTTGTCGCTCAAAACATGCGTCAAAGCCGCCGATGTGCGCCACCCGGCACACACTGGCAGCCTGGACTTACCGGCATCTACATCAGCAGTATGATTTTCGGCCCAATGATGATAAATCCAAGAAAAGAAAAGTTTCTGAAGAAAACAGAACGCTTAATGCTACGTGGGCAGATTCATTTGCTTTCACGGCTGATGAGACTGGTACACGCGGTACACAGTGGATAATTTAAGTTTGGATTTTTATTTCCTACGAAGAGGACTCAAATAATAATGTGTTTAATGCAGCTTTGCGCACATTTGTTTACGTTATACAGAAGCGAAACTTAAATCCACATGGCTCATTTGCATAAACTATAAGCGCTGAAAAAACAGCTCGCTCCTTGTGCCGCTGATGCGGTCAGCTTCTGTCGGACTAAAGGGCAGGACTCAGTGGAATATGCATGTTCTTTCTTTGACTGAGGGATGTTCTGCCTATGGTGAGTCTGTTCTGTGCTTCCATCGCGTTGGAGATGGTTCATGTTAAACTTTTCAGAGATTATACGTGTGCAGGTCGTACGTGTGCAGCGCAGTTCTTTATTTCACTCATGCACTTTATTTATGTTGCTACTGTTGTGATGAAAAGACTGAAAGGTGTAAATAATTCTCTTAAGACTCGCTCTTATGAGCTGTAGTGCAGGATAGTGCGCTTGTTGTTCTCTGGGAGTTGTAGTTTTGCCTGTAGTTCCCCTGGTTAGCACTGGTTTAGAAGTCAAAAGGGTTTTGTGGCTCCAGGTGTTTTCTTTTCTGTGGGAGACGGTCCAAATGGCTCTTTGAGTATTTAAGGTTGCCAGCGGTCTAGAAACTACATTTAGCCTAAACAAATTCAAACTTGATCCCTGTACACGCTCAAAGTAAAAGGTTACTGCAGATTAGACCAGAAAACAACTTGAGTTCAGATTTGACACTTACATTAGTGTGTATGTAAAGGGCAGGTGTATGAGTGTGAGCAGAACCAGGTGTGTGTGTGTGTGTGTGTGTGTGTTTGCGCCACACACACACACACACACACACACACACACACACACACACACACACGGAGGGCAGCAGATGGGTCCCAACACGAGCACATATTTGACACTGGAGACTTTAGGGGCTTTCCGGGAATTGATGCAAAGTTTTTAACAGTGTTTTCTGAGTGAGTGGCACTAACTCAGAGCACTGAGCTGTTGCAATATTCAGAGCAGCCAACACTGTACTCTAGTATAAATAGTGGAAATGGCAAAGAAGTAGCAATTAACTTAAAGTGGACCTATTCTGCTAAATCAAGCTTGTTTTCCTTTTCCTTTATGGAGTATTCATGCATGTTTGAGTGATTCATGAAGTAATCTTTATTCTCCTGTATTCAAGACGTTATTGGTCCGATCAACCCGTTTCACCACCACGGTACATCCCCATTGCTCTGCACTTACTTCTGTAAGTGGTCATACACGTAGGATTCGGAAACTTTGCATACCACATTTTGTATCAATGAAAACAAATCCTCTCCTCCCTATTGTGACGTGCAGCTAACCAGAGGAGGGGCCGACAGCATGAGGCGCTTTGTTATGATGTTTATGGTAACTTGTCTCTTAGTAAATAGTTTTAGATCAATACTGTGATTTCAAATTTCCAAATTGTATCATAATGAACTTTTTTCTGTCAGTTTCCTTTATTTCTTGGTTATATGATAAACCCTAACCCAGATCTTATGATCAACTATGTAAACAGGGTTGTAAAAGGCATTTAACCCTCAGTATGCTAGTACCACGAGCATTCCATTCTATCATCCTGGACCTACCGGGCAGAGCAGGGATACACGGAGACTGGTGGTGGCGATCTCACTGTCTGGATCTGCGGTCAGCTTCTCCTTGACTGCACAGAGAGGGACAGGTCAATACACCCACCACCACTGTACACCACAGCCATACCCACAACTGTACCCACAGCCATACCCACAACTACACCCACACCCACAATCCTTCCCACAGCCACACCCACAACCATACTCATAAGGATTATAAAGGATTCCATAGCCATTTCTTCATGGTGTTGATCATTGTGAAGACATGTTAAATTGTGATATTTCTTCTTTTATTCATTTATTTTTTTTATTTAATATTGTGACACCCCCCCCCCATCCATGTTCACACCCATCCACCCCATCACCCAGACTCACAACCCCCAGTCTGAGCCCACACTCACTGAGGGCTCTGGAGTGGTCGGGGTTCCTGATGCCTTTGGCCCTGAGCCTCTGTAACAGTACTGAGGATGACTGCTGCTTCACCAGGTAGACAGCCATTGAGTAACTCTGTGAACACACACAGAACAAGCATGAATTTCAACTAGTATGCGGCCCTTTGGAACTGGACTGGAGTCTGGAAGAGAGTTTCCCAAAATGTGTCTGAACATGAATACACCCCGGTGTCACTGTTCTAAAGCCGAGTCTGCCTGAAAATGAATGCATGTGGATGTGTATATTAACAATGTTGATAA
This sequence comes from Taenioides sp. WSHXM2023, assembly GCA_029959045.1. Taxonomy (NCBI): domain Eukaryota; kingdom Metazoa; phylum Chordata; class Actinopteri; order Gobiiformes; family Gobiidae; genus Taenioides; species Taenioides sp. WSHXM2023. Next base: position 36,136,315 of record CM057091.1, read on the forward strand.
AAAAAGCCATTAATGTGCTTTTAATAGTCTAAATACATGTTAGGCTTTAAACAGACTTCAGTCAATATTTAAACATTAAGACCAATTCTGCAGCATAAATGTCCACATGCATCGCTACTGATTATTACTATTACTAGTACTCAATATACAATACAATTTTTATGATTTAAAGATCAGATTAAAACTGGACCTGCTCCACTGTTGTGCCCCTGGAGCAGTTAAGAGGAGGTGGTGGCACTCAGCCTGTGATCAAAAGAGAGAGTGCTATAACATAGACTGTACAGGCTGTGCCAAAGACTGTAGTCTGTATGGACAGTACCATAAAGTGTAGCCTGTATGGGCAGTGCCATAGACTGTAGCCTGTATGGGCAGTGCCATAGACTGTAGCCTGTATGGGCAGTGTGCTCTTACCAGCTGCTGCTCTGCTCCAGTGACTGCACCCTTCTCATGTCTCTCTCATTACAACACATGCCCCAACATTGGGGTGGACACTAAATCAGTGGAAGTGGCTGCTGAGAACTACACCTCTGCTGATGAAAATGAAGTTGCTGATAGTGGAAAGCAGGACACAGCCCCAGTGTGTGTAATGAAGGATTTGAGTAGAAAATGCTGTGCAGTCCCACACAAAATGGGACTTCTGGTCACCCTAAGGACACAGACAGGAGTGCTTCTTCTGTCTTACTTTAATCAAAGCTAACTAGGTGAAGTTGAATGTTTAAGTGTTGAAAACACTGCATGCTCTGCACTGTCCGCTGGTGAATTAGATGCACGTATATTTGAATATATTATTTAGCAACAATTTTTACAAACTTTAGCATTGATTATTTACATCAATATTGGGCCTACTGCTATGAAATAATAAGAGTTTAAACTGTTCTCTGTCTGAATATCAGAGCTACAATAAGGAGGACCTTTTCAGAGTGTGAGCAGGCGTAACCATTTCATGATTGTACCAAATGTAAAGGCAGAGGTCAAATGTCACAATATGGTTTCTCCCACGTGCACACAGTTGTGACACCAGATCTCTTCCCATCCCTAGTGCACAGAGTTAGCATAGGATTATACATAGCAGTAGAAGTGGTTACCCTGCCGATCTCCCCGCTCCAGGACACTACGATGGTGTTGGGGACGGTGGTGGACAGCCGCACCAGAGATGTGATATTGATGGGTCTGCTGGGGCGCTTGGGTTCCACGCCGTTTTTGGTAGGAGGCAGATAACCCTGAGAGACAGAGAGAGAAATACAGTTACAAATCTTTTATTTGGTTGTGGTTAGAGCTGGACCATATGATGGTAAATTCGATTCGTGATCTCATCCCTGTGACAATATTTTTGTAAAATCGTCATATCGTGATTCTCACTTCTTTTATTTAAAGGGTCTGTACAACACATGCCTATAGATGATCAATGCAAGAGGATGGACTGCTATGTTATTATGTTTCTTTGTTGCTGCTGCAGAAATCTGAATTTCCTTCGGGAACAATAAAGTATCTATCTATCTATCTATCTATTACACTATTTCCTGATGAACAGCATTATAGCATGGCTTAATGCTCATTAGAGTCTACTTAACATAATATAGAACCTTTAAAGTGGCTCTCTGGTCAAAAACAGACTTTCCACCAAACCCTCCTCCTACTGGATTTAAACAATCACAGTGAAGTGAAGGGTAAATGTGGACATCAATAAAAATCATTCTGATTCTGTTTAAAATTGCTGGAGGACAGGTCTGAATTCTATGGTGAAGAGAGAGCAGATGTGTTGACCTGGTTTATAATTCATATCTCTGTAATTACTGGAGTTCAATGTTTTCTTGGTCAGACAAAATGTTGTGAAGTAGAGCCATGATTTAATGAGGGGATATTATGCAAAAGCAATTTTGTTAAGCTTTCTACCATGTTATAACATGTTTCCTCCTTAAAAAATATCCATGCATGTGCAGGAGTTTCATTAGCGGGATGTAGGGCTGGGTGATATGGGGGGAAAAAAAAGAATGAAGATTTCTTTTCCCAATATTGATTGATCTTGATTTTCTATTTGATCTTCCATCTTACTGAAAACACAGACAGGCATAAAGAGCTGTGTCAGGATCACTACAGTTTTTATTTCATGTTCACAGGATCAATAATTTCACATTTCACAATTCACATTTAAATTTTGGAACGCATCTGTACAATATATTAAATCTAGAACTATGCGTGCGTTGCTGTTAGTGGCAAACACACGTGCATGCACATGTTCACTCATAAACGGTGAGAAAATAGTAGTTTACTTTCTGTAACTTGGATTATAATGATCAGAAGCAGAAGAGGAAAGAAAGAGGAGAAAAGGTGAGGAGCTGAGGCTGGATCAGAGAGAGAGGGAGAGCGGTCAGGCAGCATTGCACACACAGGTATACACACAGACACACACACAGATGCACACACAGATGCACACACAGAGATGGGGAGAGAGAGACACTAGACTTTTACTCAGATTGTGGAGATTTTAATCAAAACTTGTGAACATGTAAAGAGACGCACTGTAGCTTTTTCGTAAAGAGGGGCGTAAATCCTCATCAGCACCACGTACTCTTACTGCCACATGACTGGCTGTAGACCTGTCGATTAAAACGCACATGCCTTATCATTGAGATCGACGTAAGTAGAGATTGAGATCTATCGATCTTTTTGGCACAGCCCTAGAGGGATGCATGCTGAATGTGTTGTGGGGGAGTGACATTTTCAAAACAATAACATGATGATCTAAATATGTTATGTGTAAAATAAACACAAAGGCACAGTTGGAAGAATTTTATGTAACACAATGTTCGCCCTATTCATAAAAAGAAATATATCTGTTTCTCAATGTAATGGATTTTCTTTCAAAAACAGCCAAGAGTTACAGAGGCCCCTGGCATCCATCTGAAATGATCACATCTCACTCTAGTATGGATGCGCCCTGCCCCAGCTGTATTACATGTGAGTGTGTGAGGAGTAGTGGGTATGGCGTGTGCAACTCACGGGCAGGTTGCAGGGCTTGCCGTTGACTTTGACACATAGATTAGGGGGAAAGTGGTCGTCTTGAGGGCAGCTGGTCTCAGACAGACAGAAGCGCAGCTGAACCTGAACTGAGAAGTCACACTTGGTCCCCGAGATGTCCCTGGAAGAACACACAAACACACACTGTAACACACACACTCACACACTGTAACATACACAACACACAGAGCAATACACAGAGCAACACACAGTAACACACACAGTCACACACTCCCAAACACACAACCAGTAAACACACACTCAATAACACACACACAGTAGCACACACAACCAGTAACACAGCAACACACAGAGTCCGTAATGAAAGCCAGCTGTTCTATTAGCCAGCATTCTGCTCACTACACACAACAGATGGACAGGGCAGAACCAGTGAAATATCAAGAGTCAAAAAAGCATTTGGGCAGTAAAAAACACTTGTCTACGGAACAGGACATATGCATGGAAGTGCACAAGTTAAAATGTTTTTTCTTATTATTTTAAAAGAACTGTATGTGGCCTGCGCTTTTACAAGTGTGTATATTCTCAGTATATGGACAGACCATGTCTCATGTGAAGCTCAGAACCTCCAGAATTCCCTCCCTGAGCTGCAGAGGCTGCACTAGCAATGACTCATGATTGGGGGGGTGGGGGTGGGAGGGTTGTACTCACATGGAGCTGCTGATCTGCTGCACCTGCTGAGGCGTCAGGGCGAACGCGAAACACGTCTCCTGGAAACGCTGACTGTTGTCTGAGGCTGAGGAGAGACAAGAGGACAGGTCAGTGCACGAGGATAAGTCAGTGCACAAGAGAGGACGAGAGACGGGAGGACGGGTCAGTGCACAGGACAGGTACAAGCACTGGTCATTTTGTCCATAACAACGTCACAGTTTAAGCCTCCAAATTTGCAGAGGTCATGTATATGAGAGAGTATAATGGAGGGGTCATCTAAAGCTATGAAAGTACTTCGGGCACCTCAGCCTGAGTACTGTTTATACAATCACACACAAGCTGAAAGGAGTACAATGTGAACCAGCAACAATGACAGAATTCTTCCACTGGGACTTTTCAGAGTTTTCATTAAACGACAAACACAATGTTTTACCGCCAACTTCGTCCTCTTTATAAAGAAGGTGAAGTTTTCACATCCAGCAGGGGGCAGTCTTACATGTGAAGCGGTGCACTGCTCAAACCACCAGGTCTGGTGTGTTTACTATCACAGAATGTTAAGTTCATTCTATGGATTTAACCTATATTTAAGAGAGAACGAGCCACTGTGGCAAAGGCCTACTGTAAGAATGTAAGAAGTGTCAAAGTTAGTGGTCAGGCCATATTATAAATAACAACCCCCCACAGCGCACAAACACACAAACACAAACACACAGATCACAGGTGTACAGCTCAGTCTCCACATGTGACACACATATGGGCAATGACAACAAGTTGATGGTAAATCCAAAATCAGGGTCAAACAAATATTCAAAAATAAAGATATTATTTCTGGAAAAAAAGAAAAACACATCTCCGCATTCAGACTGTAGTGATGATCACTGACCACAGATAAGTTATTTACTGTAGTTCAACAAAACACATTTTTAATACTAAAGAATAGACGTGATAGTATGCACCGATTTTTATGCCCAAATTTTTTGGACAATATTGTAATTCTCATTCTCATAAAATGATCAAATCAATCAATCAATCAATCAATCAAAATGTAGGACACTGAGCAGTGAAATACAATTATTATATAAAAGCTCAAACAAAAGTCTTAGTGGAGCTCAACAGGTAGAGTCAGGGCAGTGTGAGGAGAGTAAGAGCCCTCAAGACAAAAGTGTCGTCTCTGTCCTGAAACCTGGGCATCACAGCAGCTTCCAGGGGGCGCCAGGGGAACTCTAGAGACACAACAGGAAAGCCTCTCCTAAGCCTCTCTCTCTCTCCGCTCTGTTGTTTCAATCTGTGATGAGACAGGACATTTCTTCTGCCATTCCTCTGCACGTTTATTACACCATGAGGTCTCACACTAGCTCTGATAAAACAAAAGATGAAACTGTTCAGGAAAGGTCACATTTTATCCAATGACAGTATTGATACTTGCTTAAGTGAGTATCTACTTTCGATACTATTTTTAGTATCAACCCTAACAGAACACTGCTCCATAAAAACCCAGCTTCAACTTGTTTTTTTTTTTTTGTTTTTTTCTCATTTTGCTTATTCATGCCTGAAATGTTTCTGCTAATCCCTCAAGTTTGTATAATACACGTTGGCAGAGTAAAGCGTGTGAGTCTGCAGTTCTCCTGAGGTCCTGGTTTTCCATTTTCATGTCCCTCTCATGTTCTCCTCATGTCCCTCTCCATGTACTCCTCATGTCCCTCTCATGTTCTCCTCATGTCCCTCCTTGTATCCTCATGTCCCTCCTCGTGTCCTCCTCATGTCTTCCTCATGTCCTCTTCATGTCCCTCCTCGTGTCCTCCTTGTGTCCCTCCTTGTGACCTCCACTTGCCCCTCCTCGTGTCCTCCAAATGCCGCTCCTCATGTCCCTCCTCGTGTCCTCCCCATGTCCCGCCTCGTGTCCTCCCCATGTCCCTGTGATTTCTCTGTCTCTCATTCATTAGCCTGATGTCCGTCTCACCAAACACAGGGTCCTTTAAGTGCTCGGTGTGTGAGCTGTTATTTCCCTGGTGCTTTGAGGTGCAGCCTTTGTACTTTCAAAGACAAATAATAGAGTGCTCGAGCAGCCCTCTTCCCCCTCCTCTCCTCTCCTCCTCCTCTCCTCCTTCATTCCTCCCTCCTCTTCTCCTCCATTCCTCCCTCCTCTTCTTCGCTCTGCTCTCCGGGCAGTGGACTATAAATAGAAGAGTGCTCTCTCTCGCTCACTCCCGCTCACTCTCTCACTCCCTCTACCTCTCTCTTTTTCTGTCTGCCTGTCTCTCTCTCTCTCTACAGCTCCCTTCTCTCTCTCTCTTATATATATAGCGCTAGTATCTTTTTTGCACTTGTAATGTGCTTTACAGGCTTGTTGAAATCTCTCAAAGCGCTATACTCTGTGGTGGTAAGCTGCTGCTGTAGCCACAGGTGCCCTGGGGCAGACTGACAGAAGGGAGGCGCCTGAGCCCCTCCCACTACCATTCACTCATGCACACACCACTTTCAAACAAGACAATGTGGGTGAGGTGTCTTGCCTAAAAATCCTCTCTCTGCCTCAGCCCTCCTCCCCCCACTGTCCACACTCTTTTGTCTCTCTCCCTCTTTCTCTGTGTGGAGGAACAGACTCAGTTTTGTCTCTCTCTCTACCTCCGTCTCTCCCTCTCTCTCTGTGTGGAGGAACAGACTCAGTTTTGTCTCTCTCTCCCGGTCTCTCCCTCTCTCTCTGTGTGGAGAAGCAGACTCAGTTTTGTCTCTCTCTCCCGGTCTCTCCCTCTCTCTCTGTGTGGAGAAGCAGACTCAGTTTTGTCTCTCTCTCCCGGTCTCTCCCTCTCTCTCTGTGTGGAGAAGCAGACTCAGTTTTGTCTCTCTCTCCCGGTCTCTCTCTCCCTCTCTCTGTGTGGAGGAACAGACTCAGTTTTGTCTCCCTCCGTCTCTCCCTCTCTCTCTGAGTTTGTGGCGTCATGTCTGAGAGTGAGGCAGAGGAGGCTCTCCTGTTGTGTCTCCAGAGCTCATCTGCTCACCCTGGAGGCTGCTGTGATGCTGCAGGACAGAGGACACAGATGAGTGACACTTTTGTCCTGAGGGCTGTTACCCTCGTCACGCTGGATCAGATAACTCCACCTGTTGAGCTGCACTGAGACTTTTGTTTGAGCTTTTCTATTATTATTGTATTTTACTGCTCAGTAAGCATCAACTGCCCCTCAGGGACAAATAAGATTGATTTAGGACTGATGCATGTTTTTCTTGCTATATACAGTAGTTCTACTTTTCATCACTGACATTTAAACAAAGTACGCTTTCTTCCCCCAAAGTCTTGCATCTGCTCCAGACCAATTTTCCTGATAGAGGATTGGCTGCAGACCTCTTCATTACAAAAGACCCAAGTGCATCACTGACCACTGGAGATGACACAATCTTGATTCACATGTAATGGCACAGGCCTACATGGTACTATAGGATCTAGGTACTACTACCCTACTACTACTACTACTACTACTACTACTACTACTACTACTACTACTACTACTACTACAGTCCCTGACAAAAGTCTTGTCACTTATCCATTTTGTAGAAACAAAAGCTTATAACCTGACTTTAAATTAATCGATTGGTTTTAGAAATGTCTCATATGAAAGCTAAAACCCTCCCAAATTATGCTCAATATACTAAAATAAATTTGCTTCACTGAAGAAAGATTGATCATTTAATGAACACAGAAAGGTATATATAGGCCCTAATTGGTGACGGCTGCGTTCGCGCCCCCACTCCCAGTTCTGGCTTTTTACGGACCAGATACTACCTGTTATAATTAGCAGGTGCTCTCACATTGTTCATTGTACCTTGGTCGGTGAAGGCTGCGTTCCCGCCCCCTCTCCCACCTTGGTTTCTTTGCTCGCCAACTGACCGCTGACTAGCTGTCTGGTTTCTCCCAATCTATACTGGTTGTGCTCGACCAATCGCACCAGATTGATGGACGGCTCTCATTGTTGTGTAGCCTGTGTCCACGCTTCAGGTTGATGATGGCCATGACCTTTGTCCAGCATGCCTCGGCCCTGACCATTTGTCAGATAATCCATGCATGAATTGCAGTTACATGCCACTTGCCATCAGGGTGGCAAGGATGGAACAGCTAAACCCCGCAGCTGGTGGTGGTGATCTCCCACCATAGGGGCAGGTACAGTTGCTCCTTCCTATATGTTTGAAATGCCTTGCTGAGTCTACGATTATGAGAGCTCCTCCCAAAAAAAGAAGTCCAGATCCGATCAAGGTCTTGCCGCTACAGTGGAGCAGTTGTCCACAGAATTGGAAGTGATGAAGTCCTTATTGCAGGCTCATCGTATAGACACACCTGCTTCAGAGGCTGGGGCGTCTTCCCAATCAATGCCTGTTCTGACCCCGGAGGATGATGTCCTCTCTCTGGCAGCGTCTACCTCTCATTTTCGGGGTGCGTGTTTCTGAGGATGGTTCGTATTCTTCCAAACAAAGCCTTGGTAGTGACTCCAACAGCTCCATGAAAAATGTTATGCGCAGAGCTCTGGATTGTTTGCGGCTGGAACTTCCAATGCCTGAACAGCATGGCCTTAGTAGTCCTTTTTTTTTTTTTTTTTTTTTTAGACGCGGGCGTGCCCCTCCGTCCTTTGCTGTACCCCTCTGTGAAGTATCTCAGAGTTGCATGCCTTTTGGAGAGATCCGAGTGCTTTTTCCAGGCTCTCGTCAGATGGCCGGATTTTGGCGGCTATGCACAATGCAACAACAGCTGGTCTGGATTGCATGCCTGCTGTTGAACCACCTGTGGCTTCTCTCATTGTTTCACCTGAGGTGGCCCTGTGACAAGATGTCAGGTGTCCAAGACCCCAGTGCCATGTAACAGATGACTTTGTTACCAAGCCGTACAACTCCAGTGGGTGGACTGGTCGACTGGGCAATTCTTTGGCACACTTGCTTTTTGCCCTCTCTGCCTCCCTCCAGGAGGGTGATGGTGCTGCAGCTGCTGCTGATTTTAGTGATGCAGCACTGCAGGCTTTTGCACTGATGGCAAGGGAGCTTGGACGCGTTGTGTCCTTTCTGGTTCAGGCTCGCCGGCAGTTTTGGCTCGCTCAATCTCCCCTGACGGAGGCGTGCCACAGGACCCTCTGCAGTGTGCCTGTGGAACCAGGGCAGTTGTTTGGTTCAGCTGCTTTGGAGGCATTGGAACGGACTGTCCATGCTCGACAGACGAGGTGCCAACTTTCTGGCCTCAGCAGAGCTATGCCCCTTCCTCGGCAACCAAGGCGCCCGACTGCTGACTCCAGTGCTCGGCCACCCCCTCGATTGGCCTAGTGATGGATGCTTCCCTCAAGATAGGCCTGGCAGGAATTTTTGTAATGATCCTCACCATCCAATGCAGCGGCCCAGAACTTCAGACACAGCCCCTAGGGGCCATGGGGCCAGAAACTGAAACCTTTAGGCCGGCCGTCGGCTACTTCTCCCATCAGCAGCTCAGTTACTGGGCTGCTCATGCATCGGAACCATGGGTGGTTGCCACTTTGGCTCATGTATACCGGCTGCAGTTCCGACGCTGGCCACACATGTCAGGCCGGGTTAAGATGACGTTAATCAATGACCCGGCAAAAGCTCAAGCACTGCATCAGGAGCTGTCCGTTCTCCTGGCCTAAGGGGCCATCGAAGCAGTAGATCCCCTGCTGCAGCCCAGGGGCTACAACTGCCTCGTTACTAAAAGGACAGGGGGATCTACGTGGACTCAATCGTTTCATGAAGGTCTTACAGTTCCACATGCTCACCACAGCAGAGGTTCTCCAAACCCTTGCAGTGGGGGAATAGTTCACGTCTATGGATCTCAAAGACGCTTACTTTCATGTGCCCATTGCACCACAACACCAGAGATTTCTCAGGTTTGCTTACTGAGGCTGTCATTGTCAATTCTGGGTTCTCCCATTTGGGCTCTACCTCTCTCCGAGGGTGTTCACCCGATGTTTGAAAAAGGCCCTTACTCCTTTGCGAGCCACCGGAAGTTATTGCCATATCTGGACGATTGGCTGACTTGTGCTCCATCCAGAGCGCGTGTGAAGCAGGACACCGATCACCTGCTTGCACATGTGGCCCAGTTGGGCTTCACAGTGAATATGGCGAAGAGCAACCTGACTCCAACTCGGGTGACAGTTTTTCTTGGTCTGAGTTTGGACACTGTGATGATGAAGGCTCGTCCATCCCTTTGTCGCCGAGATGATATTCAGACTTTGGTCTTTCGCTTTAAACTGGGCAGTCTGCACCCATTTGTCAGCTTTCTTCAGCTTGTGAGGAAGTTGACTTCTGTCACGAGTTGTGCCTCTCGGCTTTCCGTCACTGTCCGCTACAAAAGTGGCTGAACAGTTTTCATTTGGACCCCACATGGCACCGACGACGGATGATCAGAGTGACGTGGCAGTGCTCCCGTGAACAGACCCCATGGAGGGACAGGGGCTATTTGTCACTGGGGGTCCCCATTATCTTTCCCGGAGGGAACCCCCTCCAGGGGAATGGTGTCTCCACCCAGACGAGGTGCACAGGATCTGGAACCTGTGTGGGCGGGCAGAGGTGGATCTGTTCGCCTCAAAGGAGTCTACTCACTGTTCTCTATGGTTCTCCCTTGTGAAGGAGCTGGGTTCTCTGGGACAAGATACACTGGCACACACTTGGCCCCAGTGCGTCTCCCCTATACTTTTCCCCCCTCATCCTCTAATTTGGCCAAACCTACATAGGGTTCTCCAGGAAGGCCACAGACCATTGCTGGTCACCCCATACTGGCCGGCACAACTGTGGTTTCTGTTGCTGTACCGTCTGTGTTGCGATCTCCCGTGGCATCTCCCGGCCAGGAGATATCTGCTGTCTCAGTTGGGGGGGGTCAAGTAGGGCATCCCAGTCCTCAACGCCTCCAAATGGGGGTATGGCCATTGGCGGGCCCGAGCTGCGGCTGGTTGGTCTCACCGATCCTGTTCGACGAACACTGTTGAATGCCAGAGCGGCCTCCGCTCATCAGCAGTATAGGAACAGGTGTTCCTCACTGGTGTTCTGCCCATGGTGAGGATCCTGTGTCTTGTTCAGTGCCTGTTATCCTGGAGTTCCTCCAGTCTCTCCTGGACAATGGACGGTCTCCATCCACTTTTAAGGTGTATGTTGCTGCTATAGCCTGTCCTCATGATTTGGTTGGAAGCTGTACAGTTGGGGGCCATAACTTAGTTGCTCTTTTTACGGGGTGCTCGCAGGTTGCGCCCACCAACTACGCCATGAGCTCCACTGTGGGACTTGTCATTAGTCTTGGAGTCTCTGTGTGGCCCTCCATTTGAGCCTTTGGCACAGGCGGACCTCAAGTAGCTTTCATGTAAGACTGCTTTTTTTTTGGCTATTGTATCAGCGAAACGGGTCAGTAAGTTACATGCCCTTTCTGTCAGCCCTTCCTGTCTCAGGTGGAGTCCGGATGGTTGTGTCGCTCTGTGGCCACACATAGCGTTTATGCCGAAGGTGTTGTACCGTTCTCATTGTAATGACCCTTTTGAGTTTGGCTTGGTTTGAGCCCCTGCTTGGAGAGGGCAGGGACAAGCTGCAGTTGTTATGCCTGGTCCGGGCACTGACAACCTATATTGCAGTCACGGCAGGTATGAGACGTTCAGACCAGCTGTTCTTGTGTTACGGGGGTGCTAAGAAGGGCTGTCCTCTTTCCAGACACCGCCTTTCACGCTGGGTTGTTGAGACCATTCACTATGCCTACAGCATTGCGGGCCACAACCCTCCATCTGGTGTGAGGGCCCATTCTACTCGAGGCATCTCCACTTCATGGGCAGTCATGAGAGGGGTCCCTTTGGAGACAATATGTGCTGCCGCATCTTGGGCATCACCAAGCGCATTTGCCAGATTCTACAACGTCAATGTGGTCTCTCTTCAGCCTCTTGGCGTGGTTCTGAATAAATCTCTGGGCTTCTCAGTAAGGTATATGTGCTCAGGATTCTTCGTGACATAGCTGGTATTAGTCATTCAGTGCTTTCAGCACCGCCATCTGGCGGTCAGGAGGGATGAAACAGAATGAAAGTTACGTATGTAACTACGGTTCTATGAATCCCTGATGACCGCCAGAGATACTCTGTCACTCAGGATCCTTGCGTTTCCGCGAGAAGATTCTGTAGGAACAGAGTCACGGATGACGGGGGACTATGTTACCTCTGGGGCGTCATCCTGGGTCACAGGTGTGACTCATTTGGTACTACTACTCGAACTGCGCATGTGCGAAGGGAACATTCAGTGCTTTCAGCACCGCCCTCTGGCGGTCATGCGGGATTCATAGAACCATAGTTACATACGGAACTTTCGTTTTACATTAGGAGCAGACTAGGAGAGGCATTCAACTGCATGAGGTAAGAAACAGACAGGGAAATATTAGACATGTGTTTTAGATCAGCAGCGATGCAAAACTACAGCTTCTCCACCGAGCACATGTTGTTTTAGTTTGGTCCGCTGTGTTTAAGTGAAAGTGAAACCTGTATTAACTGATGTAAAGCTGTGATAAATACTGAGCACAGATACTATCCCACCAAACCAATTACTTCTATATGGTATTAACTGCTAACACATAACATATTTAGATCACCATGTTTCCTTTTAGTTTTTAGTTTTGAATATAATGCTATATTCACCCAAAACAACCTATTAACATGTTTTATAAATTTCACTTTCAAGTTACTCCCCCTTCAGAGCACTATCGCAACACAGTCAGCGTGCATCCCACTAATGAAACTACTGCATATCGCATCAGGATCGTGAAGTTCTTGTGTAGAGACATGAATGTCATGTGGGAGCATGGGTGACGCAGGCTTGTGGATGGAGCTTTGACTGAGTTTTTGATGAGGGAACGTTCTAACATGGTAAAAAGCTACAAAAAATCTTGAAATGAAATGTTGTTCTGAGTGATAGAATGAAGTTAGTCTGTCTCCAATTGATCAGATGCATTTGAAGCAGAAGTATCTTTGGAACAAAAAGTCTAATCAGCGTCCTGGAAAGAGGAGCCGGATGAGAGCGTGGATTTGCCTCTTGTGTAATTACAGTTGTTAAACACATTTCTGTCACTGCGTGGGTTCTAATTTGTGTTTAATGGTGCTTATTAAAATATAAACATGAATAAATCATCGGGACATTAATTTTTGGATGGGAGTGTAATTACTGCAGCACAGCAAACTGGAGGCTTTCATCACAAACATTATTATAAAACACAGGACTCATCACAGCTCTAATCAGAGAAGACCCAGGCTAATCAACAAGGTCAAAATAGCCACACATGCTAACCTCTGCTAACTACTGCCAGTATGCCACTGGAAACTGTGGTGATAATCTCCTTTAAAGGTGCTGTACCTGATTTGTTTTAATTACTTTTTTTGTTCAAATGTGTGCAGTCCTCATGTGGCGTACAGCAACAGGACATATTCTGAATTTCAATTGCTGAATTTATAATGTACAGCTACAATGTGTTCTTCCCCGTTTAAAATTTTTAAAAGCTCTCAAACTCAACTGTCTAAATTCAGAGTGTAAAATTTGAGGAGGGAAAACAAAAATCAAAATAATTGCGGAGATGAGTTTTTGATGAAGAGAATTCTGCCAAATTAGATTGGTTCCAAACAACATTTTCCGGTTAGATTGACTTGCAAACGGGCTGGAAGATTTTTTTCCTCATATTGATCGATCTCCATTATCAATTTGATTTATTTAGTATATCCAAAAACAAAATAAAAATGGCTCTTAGTAGGGATGGAACAAGATCTTGTGCCTCATGAGACAAAATTTCCACAAGATTGTGCACACATGAGAAAAATGATCTTGTGAGATTTTTAAGTGTTTAATTCAGAATACGACAAAAAAGGGTTACGGGTTGGTGAGTTACAGTTCCAAAAAGCAGTAATAAAATGGAAACAAAAATATGAAATCAAATTGAAGAAAAAATTGTGAGACCAAAACTGGAAACTGAATCGTGAAATTTATACATTAGAAATTATATTAAAATCTCATCTTGTTTCATTCTCGTGGTCCAAATCTCGGATCTCGTCTCATCTTGTGGAAACTGTGTCTTGTCCCATCCTTGTTCTTAATATTGATTTCATGAACATAAACATTTAACACAAAGTCTGGACTCAGCTCCACTCCACATGCTTTTACGAACAGAGGATTGGCACTGGACTTCTCCATTGAAAACCTCAACCATATCATTGACGATTACACACTGATTTACCATCTTTTGACCTCAGGATTCATAGTCCAGCCCTAATTTCCAAAGCTTTGATTATGTTAGAAAATTGGTGTTTTTTTGTTAATTAAAACTGAGAAAATTCCAATTATTCTAAATTTCTGTCACTGAACTTTGCAATAGATGTTTATTTCAGGGCCACTGAAGTTCACTAGCATTTCAAATCCAAGCTCTGATGAAACCTATCCTCCATAGAACATGATGTACAGAGCAGAGCTTTGTTAAACTCAGACACAGTTTTGTAGGTGAAATGCAGAGGGTGGTAGGGCTCATAACTGCACCAATCTCATTTACATAATGTTAGCTCTAATGACTGTAACCCAAGCACTATTCTCTGTCCTTACGCACATGTCTCCTCTGGTCATCACCATAAGGACAGAGGCTGACCCAAGACTACACAGAACCCAGACTGACCCAAGACTACACAGATCCCAGACTGACCCAGGAATACACAGAACCTAGAGGGACCAAGGACTACACAAAGCAGAGGCTGCTATAATGAAACTATAAACAGGTTTTACCAATTTGTTTGAGCATTTTCCAGAAGGAGCTGCTTTAGACGTATTATAAGATGAACTGGAGGGTTTAGTGTGAAGGGATGACAAAATACCATAGGTGAGGGTAGGAACGTAGATTGACCAGTAAATTGAGAGCCTTGCCTTCCGGCTCAGCTCCCTCTTCACCACAACGGTCCGATACAGCGACCACATCACTGCCGACGCTGCAACAATCCGCCTGTCAATCTTATGCTCCATCGCTCCATCCTCCCCTCACTCGTGAACAAGACCCCGAGATACTTGAACTCCTCCACTTAAGGCAGGGACTCTCCACCTTTTTCCGGTCGAGAACCATGGCCTCGGATTTGGAGGAGCTCATCCTCATCCCAGCCGCTTCACACTCAGCTGCAAACCACCCCAATGCATGTTGGAGGTCCCGGTCTGATGAAGCCATCAAGACAACATCATCCGCAAACAGCAGCGATGAGATCCTGTGGTCCCCAAACCGGATCCCCTCCAGCCCCTGACTGCACCTAGAAATTCTATCCATAAATACAATGAACAGAACCAGTGACAAAGGGCAGTCCTGGCCGAGTCCAACATGCACCAGAAACAGGTCCGACTTACTACCAGCAATGCGAACACAGGTCCTGCTCCGGTCATACAGGGACCGGACAGCCCTTAGCAAAGAGCCCCGAACCCCATATTCCCAGAGCACTCCCCACAGGACCCCACAAGGGACACGGTCGAATGCCTTCTCCAGATCCACAAAGCAGACTGGTTGGGTAAACTCCCATGAACCGTCGAGCACCTGATGGAGAGTATAGAGCTGGTCCAGTGTTCCGCGGCCGGGACAAAAACCACACTGCTCCTCCTGAATCTGAGGTTCGACCATCGGTCAAATTCTCCTCTCCAGTACCCTGGAATAGACCTTACCAGGGAGACTGAGGAGTGTGATTAGTTGGAACACACCCTCCAGTCCCCCTTCTTAAAGAGAGGGACCACCACCCTGGTCTGTCAATCCAGAGGCACTGTCCCCGACCGCCACGCGATGTTGCAGAGACGTGTCAGCCAAGACAGCCCCACAACATCCAGAGACTTAAGATACTCAGGACAGATCTCATCCACCCCTGGAGCCTTGCCACCGAGGAGCTTGCCAACCACCTCGTCAGGATCTACTCTTGCCTTTTTAAAGAGCGCTTCAGACTGGATTCACAGTGCTGTTTTTGGGACTGAGGGTCATTATTTAACTTCACAACTTTATGAGAGGTGATTAATACCATTGTCTTTAAATTATTTTCGCCATTTCTTGTTTGTATCTTGCACCTCTGTGTCTGTCATTCCATCAGCCCCTAATGCTCTGTTTTATTGGCTGTTGCCATGGTCATGTTTTGTGGTTATAAAATGGCAGAGAATCCAAAATCGTGTCACGTCTCCCTGAAGTTGAAGAGAAACAAATCAGCCCTAAAACAGGCACATGACCCTGTGATGTGTGTGACTCCATCCACCGATTAATCGACTTAACGACAAAAGCCCTACAGCCCTGTTCTCCACCTGCTCTCTGTGGTGTGGAATATGGATCTGAGCTTCCATCACACAGAGCAGAGTTCCCAGTGCCTGATCTGAAATCACAATCACTCCTCCTCAGCCCCACATAGAGCATGAGCAGAGATCTCACATCCAATTGCACAAACCCACAAGCTCTGAACACTCTGTTTTTATCACCAGAAGGCAAGATTTTAGGGATGAATTATAGATATGTGACCAGTTAGGCCAGAGCGGTATTGGGGTGGCATTGCATGTATTTTTTTTTATCCTGACAAATTTTGCATGTGTTCACTGCCAAAGAAGGAAAAAAAAAAAAAAAAAGTATGAATAGAAGTGCCAGCCTTCCAGTTATAAGACAGTGGTAGACCTGAGTCACTGTTCAGAACATGTTTAAAGAGGTTTACAGGACAGGGTTATACAGAATTAAAACAGGGTGTTTATTTTATACTTTTCATTTTATTTGTTCATTGGCTTATCAAAATTTCAGTTGCAATTTATCAACAGTTTATCATGTCCCTATCCATCAGGTCCACCACTGTAACAATAAGAAATAAATAAATGCAAATCTCCTAAAATAATAAATGCTCTCCATAATGATCATGAGGTCTGCAGAGGGCTAAAGGACAGAGAGAGAGAGAGAGAGAGAGAGAGAGAGAGAGAGAGAGAGAGAGAGAGAGAGAGAGAGAGAGAGAGAGAGAGAGAGAGAGAGAGAGAGAGAGGTCGCCATGGCAGCATCATGTTGCTATAGTAGCAACACAGGGACAGGAGCAAAGCATCACCTTGCCATGGCAGCAACACAGACAGGATCACCAGATCACCATAGCATCAGAGTGACAGGAGCATTAGACTGTCAGGGCAGCAACACAGTGACAGGAGCAGAGTCAGGTCACCATCAATCAAAATCACTGCATTTGTCCCTAAAGGGGAAGTTGAAGCACATTGAGCAGTAAAATACAATAATAATAGAAAATCTCAAAAAAAAAAAAAAAAAAAAAAAAGTACCAGGGCAGTGT
The DNA here is from genome assembly GCA_029959045.1 of Taenioides sp. WSHXM2023. NCBI lineage: Eukaryota > Metazoa > Chordata > Actinopteri > Gobiiformes > Gobiidae > Taenioides > Taenioides sp. WSHXM2023. The sequence continues at coordinate 36,153,297 of CM057091.1, forward strand.
GAGGTGAGTAACAGCCCTCAGGACCAAAGTGTCCTGCAGCATCACAGCAGCCTCCAGGCTGAGCCAGGTGAAGTCCGGATACAACAGGAAAACGTCTCTCTCTCTGCTGTGTTTAAGTCGGTGATGAGACGGCACATTCCCTCTCACATATTTCCACAAGCTGCCCTTCTTAGTTGGTCAAAATCCCCAAATATTAAGTTAAAAATTTAACATAAACATTTGAAATAAGTTTTAAAACTACTCAGTGTGCCAGCCAGTCAGCCACAAGAGCAGCCAACCACCATGGTAGCAGCACAGTGACAAGTCCTGGAGACTAAACATTTACACTTTGCCTGGAATGTTCTACAGTATGGTATTAAACGTATCTCCATCTCTCATCTTTTTCTTTATTTCTTTTATTCAAGATCATTCATTTTAACATCTTAGCATATTTCAGTTATTGCTAGTTAGTGAATAGAACTGCCAACCTTCCAGTTATAAGACAGTTGTTCTAACAGCTGAGCCACAGTTCAGAACATGTTTGAACAGGTTTACTTGTTAACCTATTCAAACATGTTAACAAGTTTATAACATGTAACAATAAACTTGTTACATGTTAACAAGTAACCTATTAATTAAGTAACTGTATTTGTAGCAAAGAGGAAAAAAAAGACTAATGTTATGCTCTCCACGCCCATCGTGAGGTCTGCACAGGGCTAAAGGACAGATCGTGCTAGCGAGAGAGAGAAAGGTCGCCATGGCAGCAACACAGGGACGGAAGCAGAGCATCATGTTGTCATGGCAGCAACACAAGGACAGTCCAAAAGCCTCACGTTGTCATGGTAGCAACACAGGGACAGGAGCATCAAATTGCAGTGGAAGGAAGAGAAGGGACAGGAGCAGAGCCAGGTTGTCACGGCAGCAGCACAGAGACAGGAGCCTCAGGTTGCTGTGGCAGAGGCACAGGAGCAGAGCTGTGTCCAGTTGCTAGCAGAGAAGGGTGAAGAGCAGGGCCCTCTGAGCCACAGTGCTAATGCTAATGATGGAAGTCTGACTGAACGAGTATCAAGTCCTGTGTAGATGGAGACTAAACAATGTACTGTGCCTGGAATGTTCCACAGTATGGTATTAAACATATCACCATCTCTTATCTCTTCATTAAAACTTTATGGAGACAAGCAGGTGATGCCATAAAGCCAAGTTACTGAGTTTCACTTTCATTTTTGGCACTCTAGGTCCCCCCTCTCTTTGCTCTCTGTGCAAAATCACTCCCCCTTGGATGGATTTTACTTATTTGAGGCAGGGACAGTGCACAATAGGAGAGATGCATTGTGCCAGGTTATACATTAGAGCTAATTTCCACCTGTAGTCGCTGGTGCATGTTTTTTTTTTTTTTTTTAGGTTTGAAACCCACCCAGACACGGGAAGAACATGCAAACTCCACACAGAAAGGCCCGGGCGACCCAGGGATCGAATCCGGAACCTTCTTGCCCGGAAAGGCCTGGCATAAGGCTAGTCACTCAGCCACTGTGCCTACAAAATTACATCACAACACAATCAGCGTGCATTCCACTAATGAAACTACTGCACATCGCATCAGGTTTGTCAAGTTGTTGTGTACAGTTTTGTATCATGTTTTTGCATATTTATGGAGAATTGTTGTGTGGGAGCATAGGTGACATAGGCTTGTGGGCAGAGCACTGGATCGTCTTACAGCTAACTTTAAGGAGGGTTCAAATAGGGCCCTAGAGAGATTGCTAGATTACTTGAACATTCACATATAACATCTAAAACCTCTTTAGACGTGTTTTTTGATGACGGTATTATAACATGGTAGAAATCTCCGAAAAGTCAATTTTGCATAATACTTCCTCTTTAAATTACATATCTTTGTATTTTTTCTGTTAAGAGCGACTTAACAGTTTCTCCACTGTGAGTTTTCTCTTGTCTTGTCTTATAAACGTCTGTATAAATGTGTTGTGATGAAAGAAGAAAGTAATTCTGCTAAAATGTGTCTCCTCTGTGCTGAGTGTACAGCTCCTAAACCATCGGAATATTTTTATCTACAAAAAGTGTAAGGGATTTTAAGGCTTTTCTTCATCATATCGTTTGAGCAGAGATGAGATGGCACAGACACTAATTTACTTTATAATGAGGCAGTAGACATGAAGCAACAGTGAGTGTGACTGAAATATGAACTGCTAAACTTTTTTTTTATTTTTTATTTATTTGAAATAGGGACAAAACACATTAATGAACATATACATGATACGTAAATATGTTATCAGATTGTAGCCCAAGGCTAATTTCCATCTGCTGTCCCTAGACAGGTTGATGTAATCATAAAGCAAATACACACAGTAAAAACAATACACCCAGACAGACAATACAATACTACAAATAGACAGACATAAAGAGATGGTCAGTCACAAGATCACAGACACAGGTCAACTAAAGGATGTTAGATTATTTGATCAAAATTGCACGCTGCCCTGTTTAGTTAAGGTGCCAGTGTATAAGTATTGCACACAGCCCATTGCTAAAATTATTACAGTATATTGCACAACCCTAAAAAAGAAAAAGTGCAAGGTGAGATTGCTAAATAACCCGGCTTATAAAGTGCTATTCTACAATGTATTGCATGTGCCCTCAAAGGTAAAATTCCTTAGTATATTGCATCTTGCCCGTAAGTAAAGTATTAAAGTGCTTAGTTAATAAATAGTATATTGCACATTGCCCATTGCACATTATAAACTATAATAAATGATCACACACCTGTGTTGACCTGAGCCATGTCTTTAAATGGCCTTTAAAAGTAGTGAAGCTGGGGGAGTCTCTAACTGTGGGTGGTAGACTGTTCCACAGAACACTGCGCTTATATGAAAACTAATACAAGAATCCCATTTCAGAACATGTTTGTAGATGTCTAAATGGTAGGGTTAGCAGAATTAGACTCCCTGGAGATACAAAAACTTTCTTTGCCAAAAAAAAAATAAAAAAATAAAAAATTGATTTTCTATATGTTCAGCTCTACAGTGCATGAGAAATATTCAGCACAGTTCTCTAGTTCTTTGACTTAGCGTACACACATTCAAATTCAGACTAAAGTCGGCCAAAACCTGGTCCTTAACCTGGACTAGACCTGGACTAAACCAGGACTAGAACATGACCAAACCAAGTCTACATCAGGACTTAAATGGGTTTAAACCAGTCCTCCCTTATTCAATTATTCATGTTACAGCAAGGACCTCTTTCTGGTGGGACAGGCCTGAGGCACCCCAGAGCATCAAAAAACAAAGTGAAACTCAAGTTGTTTTTAATGAATATAGCATTTTCAAAACAATAAAAGGTAACATGATCTAAACATGTTATGTGTTAGCTGTTAATTCCCCATAGAAGACTATATATCTAAAAAAAACGTGGACATCATTAAAAACCCCAGAGCGCCTCTCTTCTTCACAGCACACTGGCAGAATGGGTATAGGAGCACACTGTTACGCCCTATGTCTTGCTCTCTATAATTGAACATGATCTAGTACAAAGAAAGGCCTGAGCAGAGCTGAGTCTGCAGAGAGTGTGTAATCCCGGTCTGATGAGCCACTGTCTGAGCCACACAAACATGAAAATATGGATGAATACAATAGTGCAGCTTCATTACCACAGCATATAAAGCCACTTCTCCTCAAACGCACGCTCATTTAGAAGCCTGAGCATTCTATTCATTAGCAACAGTCTGTTTTTTTTCTCTGTGCCTGGGTTTGTCTTCTAAAAACAGGAACAACATGCATTATTAAGGAGCTGTTGTGGAGACCAGGCGGCACTAACTCAGTTTGGTAGCTTATACTCTGAAGGTTGGCGGTTCAAATCCCACTCTCGACTACGGTTGTCAATTACTGAAAAGCAGACACTAATCAACATTCAAACTACTATCAAAACTAGATACTGATTTGAGCAGGTATCGAAACCACAAAACTCACAAAGTCAGAAATGAACCTTTCCTGAATGTCTTTAGAATGATGTTGAGCTGTATCAGAACAAGTATAAGAGCACATAGACTAGTATACACCCATGGAGCACTATGGAACCTACAGGACCACTGAGGATTACACACAGGACACATGGGAACAGACAAGAAAGTACTTCTGTTTAATGTTGAATTGTGGTATAGGAATCATCAGTACTGACAATGTAGTGTATACCTTAGTATCAAAATCAAGTTTGAAATCAACATTGATATCAACATTATTGGTAGTGGTTAGATGAATAATATTGTTGTGCCCTTAAGCAAGACACTTAACCCCCTTGCCCCCAGTGTCATGTGTACACTGATGTATGAATGTGTGTGTGAATGGGTGAGTGGTTCCTTGATATAAAGCTCTCTGAGTACCTGGAAGGTAGAAAAGCGCTATATAACTGTGTGTACACTGGGCAGTGGTCCGTCTGCAGTGACGGACAGGCTCCTGGACAGAGGGGGAGGGGAGAGGAGCGAGGGGGAGGAAGGAGGGGGATCTGAGCATGTTTATACACCGCTCTGAAGGCAAATTCATCACAAGACGGACGTTGCAGCTATTAAAATGCTAATGTGGGAAAATTTAGATGTTCCCATATATTTGCAATAATTTACACAATGTTGTTATGCTAAAAAGCCCGAGGGATACGAGCAGTTTTAACCCTTTCAGGGCAGCAGCAGCAGCAGCAGGGACGCAAGGATAAGAAAGGAGAGCTCAAGATCATAACAAGATTTTTCATCATTATTAAAATAGACAAAGATTGAGACCTATAGACCTACAGATAAAGATGATAGAATATAATGTCAAATTACACGTTGACGGTGGTGCAGTTGAGTCGTCCACTAAACAGGAGCTTACTAGTTCAAGTCTCACCCCAAGCATATATGGTCATTGGGTCACTGGGGCAAGAAACTATCTCCGCCATTGCCCACTTGTGTGCAAATTACAGTATAATAGACCCAGACTGTAATGTTATATTCTACAAGTTATAAAAGGAACTGTGTATAGTCTGTGCTCTTACTGTTTTAAAAAAGGTGCTACAATCACAACTGAACCTGTGTCACCAGTGCCTTCACCTGCAGATAGAGGACACAAGTGTCTCTCATTCTCAGCATATGGACAGGCCATGCCTCATGTGAAGCTCAGAACCTCCAGAATTCCCTCACTGAGCTGCAGAGGCTGCACTAACACTGGCTCATGACTGACTGTAGGGGCTGGGGTTTAGGTAGAAACCATTCATATCAGAGAGAGGCATTTTAGGTTTAAACCAACTGGATTTCAGCATTGAAACTGACAACCCAAATGAGAGAGTCATGTGAGGCTCATTCTGCTTTCTGATTGGATAATCATCAAGTATAACATACATAAACATCCAGTGTTTTACTATCAGTAGATCTAGATTTGAGGTGAACATGTTTTCCTCGTATCTGGGACAGTTAGACCATGCTGATGGAATTTAAATTTAATACCTAACATACAGTTCTTTGATGGTGACATCAGTTTTGCTAGGGCTTTTTTAAAGATACACTATGAAACTTTTCTGGTGTTGGTCTGCCTGCACATCTCCATGGAGATCCTCCACTAGAAAAGGTGCTTCTAATAGGAAACATCACTGATTTACTAATGACCCGGTAAATAAAATTAAAATTTTTTAAAACGTTTTTCCTCCATGTGTTGGATCAATAAGTCAGTGTGATCTGGTTGTGGTTTTCTCACAGTCTGTCCTTGTCCTTCTCAGTCTGAATCTATGCCTCATTTGGAACCAGCAGAACACAATATTTATCTAACTGTGACACTGAGCCAACTTTTTATCACCCAAAAATATGACTCCGATCCATCACATCCGACAGACTGCAAAAACATGTTCAAAGCTCTCCAACCATAGGGATATTAACAACCACATAAAGCCTCATGTACTGTCATTCACACTGTCAGTATGAGGAGAGGACCATTCATATCACCACATGAAAAATGGATGGTTCTTCCAAAGAGGTACTGATGCTAAGGAACTCATATAATTACTCCAATTATCCAATGTAATCCAAAACCCCAAATCTAAATTCATGCTCTTTTACATAAGAGCGGGTTATTCAGTTAATTGTCAATTTTGATCATTGGATCAATATTCACATTAAAGGATGTCAACCAATCTATGATCATTAGGATCCAGCCCATACGGGCCTCTTTACCACTGTCACGGTTCTCTTGGGGCCTTAGAGCAGGACTGTTTGGAGCGGCTCCCTCCCTCACAGTTGTTTTTCTATGTTCCGTAGTCTATGTCCAGGGGCAGAGACTTTGCTTCGTGTGACTCTGTTTTCACCCAAACAGAACTCATATTTACGAAATCAAATCAAAATGGTATCTGAATGATACTCTTAACCATAAGGCTGATCTCAGCCATTCACAAAAAGATGTTTAGTAATTCCCTATTTGTGGTGCTGTGAGACGTGGCTAAAGCTAAAACAGCACATGACCATAGACTGTGGTCAGGTTTCTCTACATTTATTTCATTTCTCTGCTCCTCTATGCATTGATTCAACCTGTCTTTATGTAGTGCAGTGGGTTTGATTCATGTTAGATGCATTATATTTTTGATCTTGATGCAGTGCATTGATAAGCAGGAAACAGCTGGCTTTTGCAAAGCAAGTGGGCTCAACATAGAAGTCACATCAGTGAAAATACAGCGTTTTATCAGCTTTTGGTAATTTTCGGTTTATATCTTATGTTCTGATGATTGTCGTTTACCAGAGAAATGTCCATATTATTCCATGTCCCCAGAGCTAGTCTCCATGTCCGGAGATCCAGTCGTCGAGGCCCCTGCCTTCGACTGCCGCCCAGATCTCTCTGCACCGGCCCCTATGGAGTAGAGCCGCTGCTCCTCCACGTCGAGAGGAGCCAGCTAAGGTGGCTTGGGCATCTGTTCCGGATGCCTCCTGGACGCCTCCCTCGGGAGGTGTTCCGGGCATGTCCCACCGGGAGGAGGCCCCAGGGAAGACCCAGGACACGCTGGAGGGACTATGTCTCTCGGCTGGTCTGGGAACGCCTTGGGGTCCCACCGGAGGAGCTGGAGGAAGTGTCCGGGGTGAAGGAAGTCTGGGAGTCCCTGCTTAGACTGTTGCCCCCGCGACCCGGCCCCGGATAAGCGGAAGAAAATGGATGGATGGATGGATGTCCATATTATAAGGCTTGCACTACATGTTTTGCGCCATGTGCTGCTACTGGCATGCTGCTGCTCCTCCAATAACCGGTGAGCCAGTCCCAGGTCCTAACCTCACCAGACCCTCTTGGCAAGTACTAGTAATACCTCCAGCAGTCCCCTTGGGACCCCTCAAACAGGGCTGCGCTGATCACTTTACGCAGTGGAAGCACTCTGGGTCCACAACGCTCCACCCCATACCACTGCATACCACTGCTACAGAAACTATTCTGGCTATTATGGCTCCTCGCTGTACTGTAAGAGCTTGTAGTGCTGGCAGAGTGCCTGTCTGTAGAACAGGTTACAAACAGATAGATACCTGTTTGACCAACAGACACTGTTCCACTGTCATTTGAGAGAGAAATCAGCTCACGTGTTGTAATTCCAACCAAGTCAATTCTTTCCAGTCAGACTGTGTCAAAATAAAGCTCAGACAAAGCCTCAGACAGAGCAGTGCTTTTAGTTAGCATCAAACACCCAGCAAATGTTGATTACTTCAGCTACAAAGTATCTATTCAGTGTTTTGCATAGGACTGTGTTTGTATTGGCCTTGCAGAAGTAATAACATGTAGGCCAGTCATAACACATTTTGGAGTGTGATATTGCTATATCACAGAATGGACAGATAATTAGCCGTAAAAGTGACTTATTGAACCCTCTACAGCTCAAATCTTATGGTATTGCAACTAGAATAACAAAAATCTCACCACTTTTTAAAGAAAATGAAAATATGATAAAAAATGAGCCTCAAAATTGTTCCTTCTTTCATGTATTGAACAATAAATGGATAGTGATTATGATGACATCATATCACATGCAGCATCACTCCTCAGAGCTGCGTAAAATATATACATATTCCAATTTTACCTGTACGTCAAGTCATGTGACATACGCACACACACGGTACGCACACACAGCATGCTGTTCAGCCAACTGCGCTCCTCGCAGCGCCTGATACAAGCCTCCTGTGTCTGCTGTCCGGCATTAGTATGTGAATATGAGTAAGTACAGGAGCAGTCTTACCGAGGCTGGTGGGCTTGATGAGCTCGTCCAACAGGTCGTAGAAGGGCAGCCGCTGCAGTTTGACGTCGGGGTGGACCGGGTGCAGGGGCCCGGAGGTGCCCAGGCGGTGGTTCAGGGGACTCAGCTCGTGCTTGCCAGGGCCCAGCAGAGACAGGGGCAGGAGGGCGGCAGGTGAGGGCGCTCCCCCGTGACCCGCCTGGGCTTCGTATGCCAGCTGTGTGAGCCCCGGCAGAGCGGCCCCCCCTCCAGCGGCGGCCGGGTGGTGGGGTGGGCTCAGGGGCAGCTCCGTGTGGGACATGATCTTGGCAGGAAAACGGCGGCGGTACAGCTCTTTGATCTTCAAGTGCACGGCGGGGCTGCAGCCGGCCTTCAGCAGGTGCAGGGCTTTGGTGAGTAGCTCGTGTTTTCGGCCATGTTTGTTTCGTCCGGCGTATCCCAGCAGCACCTGCAGCTCCGACACGCGCAGGCTCATCACCATCTGCTGCAGAGACAGAAGCAGGGTCAGCATAGTACTGTACACATATGAGGGCAATATACTATTAAAAAAAAAACTGATCGAAAATCAGATTGATGCTGAAACTAGTATCAAAACTAGATACTCATTTGAGCAGGTATCGATACTAAAAATTCATAGCATAGAAATGAACCTTTCTTGAATAGCTTTAGAATGATCTTGAGCTGTATCCGAACAAGTGTAAGTATAGAATTGGCATTAAGCAAGGAGTCTATTCCTTAGTATCGAAAACTTAGTTTGTGAGAATTGTGACAATAATAGTCAATGTAGTGCAGTATTATTGGTTAGCCTCAAGGAAGTGGACTCAACCAATCACAGTGAATAGGCAGTAAGGAAAAGGCAAACAATACATAACTATTTCCTCATATTGATCAATTAATTTTCTTTTCAAAAATAAAATAAAACTGGCTGTAAGTACTGATTTTATGAACATGACAAGACAGACTTCAAGTCAGCACTACTGAGCCCCCCCACACCCAACCATATCAGTGACCATTAGAAAAAAACACAAGCTTTTTGAGCCTGCCCTAGTGATATGTGTGGAATGTTGATAGCATATGACGCAGTAATCAATACTAAAGCTAGACCTGTCATGATAGAACATTTGAAGCACGAGATATACAGTGGAATGCAAAAGTTTGGGCACCCCAGGTAAAAATTTATATTAATGTGCATAAAGAAGCCAAGGAAAGATGGAAAAATCTCCAAAAGGCATCAAATTACAGATGAGACATTCTTATAATATGTCAAAAAAAAGTTAGATTTTATTTCCATCATTTACACCTTCAAAATAACAGAAAACCAAATAATGGCGTCTACAAAATTTTGGGCACCCTGCAAAGTTTATAGCATGCACCGCCTCCTTTGGAAAGCTGAGACCTGAAAGTGTCATGGATTGTTCACAATCACTGTCTGGAAAGACCAGGTGATGTGAATCTCAAAGTTGTTAAATGCCCACACTCATCTGACCTTGCCCCAACAATCAGCAACATGGGTTCTTCTAAGCAGTTGCCTAGAACACTGAAACTGAAAATAGTTGATGCTCACAAAGCAGGAGAAGGCTATAAGAAGATAGCAAAGCGTTTTCAGATGCCAATATCCTCTGTTTGGAATGTAATTAAGAAGTGGCAGTCATCAGGAACAGTGGAAGTTAAAGCAACATCTGGAAGACCATGAAAAATATCAGACAGAACAGCTCACAGGATTGTGAGAAAAGCAAGTCAAAACCCACGTTTGACTGCACAATCCCTCCAGAAAGATCTGGCTGACACTGGAGTTGTGGTACACTATTCCATTATAAAGAGATACTTGTACAAATATGGTCTTCATGGAAGAGTCATCAAGAAAACCTCTTCTATGTCCTCACCACAAAAATCAGCGTTTGAAGTTTGCAAATGAACATATAGACAAGCCTGATGCATTTTGGAAATAAGTTCTGTGGACCAATCAGGTTAAAATAGAGCTTTTTGGCCGGAATGAGCAAAGGTACGTTTGGAGAAGAAAGGGCACAGAATTTAATGAAAAAAGAACCTCTGTCCAACTGTTAAGCATGACGGTGGATCAATCATGCTTTGGGGTTGCACTGCAGCCAGTGGCACAGGGAACATTTCACAAGTAGAAAGAAAATGGATTCAGTGAAATTTCAGCAAATTTTGGACACTAACTTGATGCCATCTGTGAAAAAGATGAAGTTAAAGAGAGGATGACTTCTACAAATGGATAATGATCCTAAACACACCTCAAAATCCACGGTGGATTACATCAAGAGGCGTAAACTGAAGGTTTTGCCATGGCCTTCACAATCTCCTGACCTCAACATAATTGAAAATCTATGGATAGACCTTAAAAGAGCAGTGCGTGACAGACAGCCCAGAAATCTCAAAGAACTGGAAGACTTTTGTAAGGAAGAATGAGCGAAGATACCTCAAACAAGAATTGAAAGACTCTTGGCTGGCTATAAAAAGCGTTTACAAGCTGTGGTACTGGCAGTACAAGGTATTAACTCTGCAGAGTGCCCAAACTTTTGCTGACGCCATTATTTTGTTTTCTGTTATTTTGAAAGTGTAAATGATGGAAATAAAATCTAACTTTTTTTTTGACATATTATAACAATGTCTCATCTTTAATTTGATGCTTTTGGCTTCTTTATGCACATTAATACAATTTTTTACCTGGGGTGCCCAAACTTTCGCATCCCACTGTATGCTACACAGATATACTGCGATAAATTATAGTACAGAAACTACTTTATGCCACTCATACAAAACAATAATTTTGAAATAAACAGGATCATTAAATGGCCTGAGCTGCAGCAAATAAACAGCAGAATGAAGCAATATTTAGCCACAGAAGTGACTTATTCAACCCCGTACAACTCAAATTTGATATATATATATATATATATGGTATATATATATATGGTATATATATATATATGGTATATATATATGGTATATATATATATATGGTATATATATATGGTATATATATATGGTATATATATATATGGTATATATATATATATGGTATATATATATATATATATGGTATATATATATATATATATATGGTATATATATATATATGGTATATATATATATATATATATATATGGTATATATATATATATATGGTATATATATATATATATGGTATATATATATGGTATATATATATATATATGGTATATATATATATGGTATATATATATATATGGTATATATATATATATATGGTATATATATATATATATGGTATATATATATATATATGGTATATATATATATATATATATATATATATATATATATATATATATATATATATATATATATATATATATATATATAGTGTGTGTGTGTGTGTGTATATATATGATATAAAAAAAAAAAATTGTTTCTTCACCTTCCACGGTGGTTGGTCTCTCTCACCCTCATCAGCTCGGGCCCTCTACCAGAGTCCTGGGAGCTTGAGAGTTCTGCGCAGTATTTTTGCTGTTCCTAGTACTGCACTTTTCTGGACTGAGATGTCTGATGTTTTTCCGGGTATCTGCTTTAGCCACTCTTTCAGTTTGGGGGTTACAGCCCCGAGTGCTCCGATTACCACGGGGACCACTGATGCCTTCACCTTCCAGGCCTTCTCCAGCTCTTCCTTGAGCCCCTGGTATTTCTCTAGTTTTTCATGTTCCTTTTTCCGGATATTACCATCGCTTGGTATTGCAATGTCCACCATCACGGCTTTGTTCTATTGCTTATCCACCACCACTATGTCTGGTTGGTTTGCCATCACCATTCTGTCAGTCTGTATCTGGAAGTCCCACAGGACCTTGGCACGCTCATTCTCCACAACCTTTGGGGGAGTTCCCCACCTTGACCTTGGGGTCTCCAGCCCGTACTCTGCACAGATGTTTCTGTACACTATGCCCGCCACTTGGTTGTGTCGCTCCATGTATGCTTTCCCTGCCAGCATCTTACACCCTGCAGTTATGTGCTGGACTGTCTCAGGAGCCTCTTTGCACAACCTACACCTTGGGTCTTGTCTGGTGTGGTAGATCTGGGCCTCTATTGCTCGGGTGCTCAAGGCCTGCTCCTGTGCAGCCAGGATGAGGGCCTCTGTGCTGTCCTTCAGACCAGCCCTCTCCAGCCATTGGTAGGATTTCTTGATATCAGCCACTTCAGTTATGTTTCGGTGGTATGCCCCATGTAGGGGCTTGTCCTGCCATGATGATCCCTCCAGCACCTCTTCCTCTGACCTCCACTGTCTGAGGCATTCCTTGAGCACATCATCTGTTTGGGCCTTATCCTTGATGCACTTATGGATTTTGACTGTTTCATCCTGGACAGTGGTTCCCACACTCACTAGTCCTCGGCCTCCTTCCTTCCGGCTCGCATACAGTCTCAGGGTGCTGGATTTGGGATGGAACCCTCCATGCATGGTCAGGAGCTTTCGCGTCTTAACGTCTGTGGTCTGTATCTCCTCCTTTGGCCAGCTTATGATTCCTGCTGGGTATCTGATCACTGGCAGGGCGTAGCTGTTTATTGCCTGTGCCTTATTCTTGCCATTGAGCTGGCTTCTTAGGACTTGCCTTACTCATTGCAGGTATTTGGCCGTAACCGCTTTCCTTGTTGCCTCTTCAAGGTTGCCATTTGCTTGTGGGATACCAAGGTACTTGTAACTGTCCTCAATGTCTGCTATTGTTCCCTCTGGGAGTGAGACCCCCTCTGTGTGGACTACCTTCCCTCTCTTTGTCACCATCCTACTACATTTCTCGAGCCCGAATGACATTCCAATGTCTGTGCTGTAGATCTTGGTGGTGTGGATCAGTGAGTCGATGTCTCGCTCACTCTTAGCGTACAGCTTGATGTCATCCATGTAGAGGAGGTGGCTGATGATTGCCCCGTTTCTGAGTCGGTATCCATAGCCAGTGCGGTCAATGATTTGGCTGAGGGGGTTCAGACCTATGCAGAACAGCAGTGGGGACAGTGCATCTCCTTGGTATATGCCACATTTGATGGCCACTTGTGCAATTGGCTTGCCATTGGCTTCAAGGATGGTTTTCCACAACCGCATTGAGTTTGCAATGAACGCCCTTCGAGTCCGACTGATATTGTACAACTCCAAACACTCAGTGATCCATGTGTGTGGCATTGAGTCATAGGCTTTCTTGTAATCAATCCAGGCAGTGCACAGGTTGGTCTGACGCGTTCTGCAGTCATGGGCGACTGTTCGGTCAACCAGGAGTTGGTGTTTGGCTCCTCTGTTGTTTTTGCCGATGCCCTTCTGTGCTGTGCTCATGTATTGATCCATGTGCCCACTTATCTTAGCCGCAATGATGCCTGACATGAGCTTCCATGTTGTGGAGAGACAGGTTATTGGCCGATAGTTGGATGGGACTGTACCCTTTGAGGGATCCTTCAGGATCAGGATCGTACGCCCTTGGGTTAGCCATTCAGGGTGAGTCCCATCCCTTAGCAGCTGGTTCATTTGTGCTGCCAGGCGCTCGTAGAGAGCCGTAAGCTTCTTTAGCCAGTACGCATGGATCATGTCAGGGCCAGGTGCTGTCCAGTTTTTCATGCCTGAGACTCTTTCCTGAATGTCTGCCACTGTGATGGTGACTGGATCTTGTTCAGGGAGGTTGCTGTGGTCTTCCCTCAGAGCCACCAGCCACTGTGCATCGGTGTTATGTGATGTTATGTCTGGCTTCATTTTCCCGCGTGTACCTCTTTAAGCGGCAGGCTAAGGCTTGCAGCCTTTGCTTGGCAGTTTCGAGTGCTTCAGGTATGGGCATCTGGCTGTACCTCCTGGGTACTTGTTTTTTCATTGCACCTTTCTTGGCCTCTGACAATTGGCTCACTTCTCTCTGCGCCTGCTTGATTTTGCCCTCTAACCGTCTTTTACATGGTGGGTATTGTCTCTCATGGCTCCCATGGTTGCTCTTATAGCCCAGCACCTCTAGGTGTATATCAGCTCATTGGTTTCAGTGATGGTTGTGGTAGGGATCGCTCTCAGTGCTGCATTCACATCTTCTAGGAGACTTTCAGATGGTACTTCACTTAGCCTCTGTAACTGGCGTCGGGGTTGCCTTGTGTTCATTCGGGCCATGATCTTATCTTTCAGGTCAGTCGCTGCCTCGTTCAGCGTGATACTTATTGGGGCTTCGGACCCAATCTCTGGTTGGGGAGTTGGTGTTAACTCCCTTCTGACCTGGCGTCCTGGCTCCCCCTTGCCGTAGCATTTGTGTTGTATCTTGTCAATCTCTAGTTGTGATAGCAGTTGCCGTTTGTGGATGTTGGAACACTGAGCTACTAGTTGTTTGGCCGTTAGTTTGGACTTTGGGTTTCGAAGTAACCATTTCTCCCACATTCTGTTCATGTAACACCTCTGACTAGGGTTACTGGAGTACTACTACTTCCGGCGCTGGCGCTGCACTAGCTGCCCGTCACAGCGCTCCCGCACTTTTCGTAACTTTTCTAACTTTTTGCCCTTAAATCTCCCCACTTTTGTAAATATTTTTCGCAACATTGATTGTTAAGCTTGGGCTGCACTCGACGCTGCATTTTTCCGCACTTTTGGGGGATTATTTACCTGTCTCGGCTAAGATGTGTACGGGACCCCGACACCTGGTCTACACAAAGGATCAGCTGATGGCGCTGCGCAGCGCTGTTGTGTTCCCCCGGGACAGGCATGTCATCCCCGAGGAGATCCTACGGACGACACGCCGTGGACGCCGTGCGGGACGTAAACTCCGTGAAAAGAAGAGACGCTGCAGACCGGTTCTCCCCTCCGTTGTCAAGGGGAACGTGCGCTCCCTCGCCAACAAGACGGACGAGCTCGCGACGCTCGTTAGATTCCAAGCGGGAGTACAGGGACGCTAGCATCATTGTTTTTACGGCGACGTGGCAAACACCGCTAATCCCGGACTCTACCGTCACCGTGGACAACTTTCACCTGCTGCGCGCAGACAGGACGGAGGAGAGCGGGAAGAAGAAGGGTGGAGGACTAGCGCTGTTTGTGAACGAGAAATGGTGCAAATCTAGACACTGTACAGTGAAGGAGCAGATGTGTAATAAAGACATTGAACTGTTTGGTGTTAGCATGAGGCCATTCTACCTCCCCCGGGAGTTTTCACACGTCATCACACTGGCTGTGTATATTCCTCCCAGTGCTAACGCGGAGAATGCTTGTGACACTCTGCTCTCCTGCATCAGCTCTCTTCAGACTCAGCATCCACAGGCCCTCTTCCTCACCACCGGGGACTTCAACCATGCATCTCCCTCATCTGTCCTGCCAACATACACCCAGTATGTGACCTGCCCCACAAGAGACAATAAAACTTTGGACTTATTCTTTGCCAACGTCAAGGAGGCCTACATCTCATTACCCCTCCCCCCCCTGGGAAAAGCAGACCACAACATCATCCATTTGAGGCCTGTGTACGAACCACTTGTGCGCAGGCAGCCTGTGGAGCCCCGAGTGGTGAAGAGGTGGACAGCAGAGAGCGAGGGGGCTCTGAGGGACTGCTTTAGCACCACTGTGTGGACAGAGCTCTGCCAGCCTCATGGGGAGGACATCAATGCTATCACGGACTGTATTACGGACTACATTAACTTCTGTTTTGAAAACACTGTACCCTCTCGGACGGTGCGGTGTTTTCCAAACAACAAGCCGTGGATTAACTCGGACATCAAAGCTCTGCTGAAGGAGAAGAAGAGAGCTTTCAGGTCCGGGAACAAAGAGGAGCTGAGGACTGTACAGAGGAAGCTGAGGAAGAAGATCAGACAGGCTAAGGCCAACTTCAGGAGGAAGATGGAACAGCAGCTGCAGCAGCGGAATGTCAGGGAGGTGTGGAGAAGTATGAAGAGTGTCTCTGGCTTCAGTCCTCCGCCCGTCCAGACAAAGGGAGACCTACAGTGGGTGAACGATCTGAATTCTCACTTCCTGAGGTTTGATCAATCACCCACTCCTCCCCCCACACCGCTGCATGGGCTCACCTTGTCTCCTACACAAAGGCCCAGACTGCCACCACTTCACACCTCTGCCTCAGCCCCCCAGCCCCCGAATCCACATCAAGAACTCAGCCAGACCTCCAGCTCACACCCCTGCTCTTTGTCTGTCACAACAGCTCAGGTTAGGAGAGAACTGAGCCGGATAAGAAGTAGGAAGGCTGCTGGACCAGATGGGATCAGCCCCAGGCTCCTTAAGTCCTGTGCAGATGAGCTGTGTGGAGTTATGGAGCATGTCTTCAACCTGAGCCTGAAGCTGAAGGTGGTGCCACAGCTCTGGAAGACCTCCTGTATGGTACCTGTGCCCAAGACACCGCACGCCAAGGACCTCAACAGCTTCAGGCCAGTGGCTCTCACGTCTCATCTGATGAAGACTCTGGAGAGGCTCGTCCTGGGTCACCTCCGCTCTACGGTGAGCTCAGCGATGGACCCGCTGCAGTTCGCGTATCGGCCCGGCATCGGAGTGGAGGACGCCATCATCTCTCTGATGCACCGCTCACTGTCCCACCTGGAGAGGCCCGGCAGCACTGTGAGAATCTTGTTCTCTGACTTCTCCAGTGCTTTCAACACCATCCAGCCGCTGCTCCTGAGGGACAAGCTGGAGTGGGCAGGAGTGGACTGTGACCTGGCTGAGTGGATCCTGGACTACCTCACAAACCGGCCCCAGTTTGTGAGAACCCAGGACTGTGTGTCTGACCTCATGACCTGCAGTGTGGGGGCGCCCCAGGGCACTGTCCTCGCGCCCTTCCTCTTCACCCTCTATACTGCAGACTTCAGACACAACACGGACAGCTGCGTCCTGCAGAAGTTCTCCGATGACTCCGCCATCATCGGTCTCATCACGGACGATGACGACGCGGAGTACAGAGGACTAACGCAGGACTTTGTGGACTGCTGTCACCGGAACCACCTTCTCATCAACGCGGGGAAGACCAAGGAGATGGTGGTGGACTTCCGCAGACGCCACTCTACTGCCCCCCCACCAGTGAACATCCAGGGAAGAGACATTGAGAGAGTGGACTCTTACAAGTACCTGGGTGTGCATCTGAACAATAAACTGGACTGGACTCATAACACAGATGCACTGTACAGGAAGGGCCAGAGTCGGCTCTATCTCCTGAGGAGACTGCGGTCCTTTGGAGTGAGGGGGCCACTCCTGAGGACCTTCTATGACTCTGTGGTGGCATCAGCCATCCTGTACGGTGTGGTCTGCTGGAGCAGCAGCATCACAGAGAGGGAGAAGAAGAAACTGTACAAGATAATCAAGAAGTCCAGCTCAGTCCTGGGCTGTCCTCTGGACTCGGTGCAGCAGGTGGGGGACAAGAGGGTCCTGGCTAAACTCATGTCTATGCTGGACCATGAGGGTCACCCCCTGCAGGACGCCCTGTCTGCTCTGGAGAGCAGCATCAGTGACAGACTGATTCACCCTCGCTGTGTAAAGGAGAGATTTCGCAGGTCTTTCCTTCCTGCTGCTGTCAGACTGTATAATGATCAATGCTAGTCATGTGTCATCCCCATAGCAACCATGTGTCATCTCCATAGTAATAATAACAATGTGCAATATTATTTAAAGTAACTTTACCTGCTACTTATTTATTTATTTACCCACCACTGTCCATCACTGCACTGTACACAATCATCTCAGAATCAAAAACACTTATTGTGCAATGTTCCTGTGCCTTTTAGCTTAGCTTACAGTGTTGTGTTTTTAGTTGATTGTAAATACTTATTATTATTATTTATCTTGATTTTGATGCATGCTCTCATTTTCCTACTGTTTCTGTAACTTGCGTTGTGACACTGCAATTTCCCCATTGTGGGACAAATAAAGGATTATCTTATTTTATCTTATCTTATCTTATCTTAGTAGCATTCCAACAGAGCCTTGTTATCGCATCTCGCCCATTTCCGCCTCATTGTTCCAGTAGCCCATTTTTCATCAAGGTGCTCTGGTTCCCCGGCACCTGACGCAGACCTTGTTTGGCCGGGCGACGTCTGAGCCGGCATCTCGTAACTGTTATTATCTCCCATCATTGTATGAGGTAGGCAGTACCGTGAAGGGCCTTGCCCAAGGACCCACACTGGTTGCTCATTGCCCCTCGGGGGGGGGGATTTGAACCCGGGTCCCCCGTGTGAAAGTCAAGTGACTTACCTAAAACTTCACTTTTTCTCCTTGGCTTTTAATTCAGTTTGAGGGTTGACTTTTTACCTGGATTTGTATTGTATTATATTTACATGTATCTGTCACTGTTTGTTACCGCTTTGTGTGCAGCTCTTTGGTCGACTGTTGTTTTTAAAGTGCTCTAGAAATAAAGTTGAGTTGAGTATTACAACTAAAATACCCCAAATCTCCCCTTTTACAAAGAAAAATATATCATTCCAGCTCCAATATATTGAGCGATAAGTCGATACACCAATTCTGGTGACAGGCCTAGCTAAACAAATACGAAAAGAACTAAAAGGACCACAGTGACTAAAGTGAAAGATGTAAAAGTGCATTGACACAGACGTCCACACAGGCAGCACAGGAGCAGGAGGAGCAGCTCTGTGGGTGGTCCACGCTGATGTACTGCTCGGAGGTTCAGGCACAACAAACACAGCAGCCCCACAGATCCCCTTACACCCACCGGGAAGAGGTGCACCACTAACCTCTGTAAATATTGACCTGCCTGTAGGTCACCAGAAGGTCATGTGAAGGTCACTGTGTGCTACTCTGACCAAATAAAGACCTGAAGACCAAACAAAAGGATTCAAGACCCTAAGTAGGGCTGCGGATGGAAAATGTAATGTTTTTTCCAATACTGATCATCATGATTTTAAAGTGGAACTGAACACTAAAACCACTTTTTTCGCAACTTAACTGTGTATAGAGCTCCTGCAGATGACGTCACGCTATCCCAGCATGCACCACCGGGCGCCATCTTGGCAGGAATTATTATAAACAAACAAACTAACTAGCCTACAAAACTTCCAGCTTACAACGATGGTAGACTCATGCTGTGCCCCTGGATGCACAAACCACAGAGGACAAGTTAAAGATAGAGCCTTTTATCGCATTCCCAAAGATCCAGCTCGGAGGGAAAAATGGATTTCTGCGATAAAACGGGCAAGAAGCGCGCTGAAGAAAACCGAGCGTTGGAACCTGTCACCTAATGGATGTCGCTTGTGCAGTGCAGTTTAATCTTTGTGAATGATTCACTTGTAATTAAAAGAAGTTCTAAAAACTGTCGCTGTTTCTACAAATAGCTCGCGGTCTTGCGTCATCATAACTTTAGCCTATGCTAACTAGCAAAATGGTACACTACTTACCCTGGCAGTAACAACAAAACAACTCCTTTGTGGTAAACTCCAGAGTAGCACCTCCATCACGAATCCCGACTGAGTCCATTTGTATCCTTCCAGGCTTTTGTACGCCTTCAGTGAATCTCCGGTGTAGTAAGAAGGAAAGTTAATAAGATAGTTGTAGATATCGGGATATTGGACATTTGGAAGTCCCGAGCCTCCTTCCGCTACCTGAACTACGGTTTTAAAAATCACACCAGGCACTAGATAAGGATCACTAATTTGTAATCTCTGAAGTTTAGTGGTGTAACGATGTTTGTCTCTGTCCGAAAGTTCGTTGCTGGCATCCATTCCTCTCGCTGGTCTATGCAAATATCTCAGTCTCTCGCTACTTCTTGGCTGCCAACATGGCGTCGTAAACAAACCGGGTCACGTGACTGCAGGAGGTCTATATGTGTGTTAACAGCATTCACAGCTACTGTTCCTAGGCTTTTTTGGCAACTTTAGAGTAAACCAGGTCAACTTGCAGCTCTCTGGTCAAAAACTTCTATGTTTGTGCTGCCTTCTGTGGCCTCTGCAATTCCCAGTAGTTGGTGATATCACACAGCACCTGGAGGGGCAGGGTTTGTAGTGTGGATACCTGTTAGACCAATCACATAGTTCCTCATAGCTCTAGGCCCCACCCCTCATCCCCCCTCACTCTCCCCTTTAGTCGTCCAGGTACTGCCCAGTTTAGCAGCTCTAGTTGAAATGTGGTTGTGGGCGGAGTTTAGGTGTTTTGGTCCCACTTTAAAGGAACTGTATGTACCTCTTACCATTTTAAAAAAGCACTACAATCACAACTGTACCTATGCTGCCATAGCCTTAACCTGCAGATGGAGGGCACACAGGAGTCATTCTCAGTAGAAGTACAGGCCATGCCTCATGTGAAGCTCAGAACCTCTAGAATTCCCTCCCTGAGCTACAGAGGCTACACTAGCACTGGTTCATGATTGGCTGCAGGTGCTGGGGTTTAAGGTGGTGACCATTCAGATCAGAGAGAGGCATTTTAGGTTTAAACCAACTGGATTTTCATGAGAGACTCATGTGAGTTCTGCTTTCTGATTGGATAGTCGTCTTGAGAACCAGAACACCAAAGTATAAGATATAACTTGGCACATGTCTGTAACTAAAAAAAAACATTACAATTGTTAAAAAGATATATTTGATTTGATCATGTTTACCTCATATCTGCGGGCAATGTTTATGGAATATAATATCTAAATCTTACATACGGTTCCTTTAAATGTGATGATTTTTTTTCTTTAGCTCAAAATAAATATGGCCTTAATAATACGGTTTATGTACATATATATAAAAAAAAAAAAAGACTTAAATAACAAATGAAAGTTTCTCACTGCAGTGCCAAATAAAAGACTGAACTCTGGTCCAAACCACATGTTTTTACTAACACTGGATTGGTTGTGGATTTGTCCATTAAAGTGGAGGTATTTTACTTCTATGGGTTATTAACTGCTAACACATAACATAATTAGCTCACCATGTTACCTTTTATTGTTAAATGCTATATTCATCAAAAATAATGTATTAACACATTTTATAAATCTCACTTTTGTTTTTGCTCTGAGTCTTCCCTCCCTTTGCTCCCCACATTAAGCCACCCCACATTCAGAGCGCTATCACATTACAAAAGTTGTGCATCCCACTAATGAAACTACTGCACATCGCATCAGGTTTGTGTAGTTGTAGCATACAGTTGTGTGTATGAAGGAACAACATTATAACATAGTAGAAAGCTTGATTTTAGTCAATATTAAGCAATACCCCCTCTGTAAAAAAAAAACAAAAAAAAAACAAAACTCTTCATTGAGATGAATTTGATCAAAATCTAAATGCAGCTAAATGCACAGCCCTCCTCAATGTGCTGCAGTTTACAGTGAACAGGTTCAAACATGATACATGATACACAATACACACTATACACAATTCTTGTACTGCTGCTGCTTCTTTCATTATCACACCATTTTCCTAATCAGTATTTACCATGTTGTTATTAAATACATTTAGTTCTATGCAAATACATGGGATTAGTATACAATACTGTAACACAATATTGCGCTGTGAAAGTGGCTTTTTGTTGTGGAATTCACAGGGTTTTGGTTTTGTTTTTTTCATGAGACAAACAGCCCTATTATATTTTATGATCTGGATTTGGGGATTGTGTTTTGGATTGTTGGAGCAGCCCCAGACCACACTCCTATGAAGGCTTCTCACACAAATGTACTGTAGTCTTCTCCAGCAGTCCTTCCTCACAGGGACCCCAATAACAGTATATGTTCTGAGTGGGGGTGGAACCGGGTAGCCTCTGGTTAATAGGAGAAGAAAACCCCACTGCAACCACCAATCTGTGAATTTTGTGAAGAGCCTATACAAATATGCATTTTACTAGGGCTGCAAAATTAATCGCAATCGAATCGAAATCACAGTTTAATGGACACAATTATCAAATCACAAAGGCTGCAGTTTTTGAAGTACCATTATTTCCTCCACAAACAACACAATAAAAGAGGAGACTGTCAAATCCTCCAGACATGCACAATAGGTCAAATCCTCCAGGTAAGATAGTCCTGACTAAGATCAGCTCAAGATTTGGAGATGGGCACTGCGGTGCTTACTGCCCCTGTGGCACTGAAGGATGGGTCAAATGCACAGGACAGATTTCCGTATAAACCGTAACCAATTCAGCTTTTTCAGTTCTGATATAATATCAATACTTTGGCTTTAAAGGTCCTGCACCCGATTTATTCATTTATTTTATGTGAAAAAACTGAACCATACTGTTTGCAGAGGTCCAAAAATACCCCTCAACATGAACGGTTTAGAACAACAGCAGCAGAGTTTTGCTATGATGATAACGCTAACAACAGCTAGCAAAAGGAGAAATTTAATTTGTCAACTGGACAGAGTTTATTTGGTCGAATACGTTTCGCAGCTCATCCAAGCTGCTTCTTCAGTTGGTCAGATGCTGGCGGACACTGCCTTATATCTGCCTGAAGGGAGGAGCTTAATTACAATGAAAATTACTCTGAGACAACACATATTTATTTACAGTTTCTGTTAGTCAGATGAGTCTATTCAATATGGAGTATTTACAGTTTCTGTTAGTTAGGTGTGTCTATTCAATATGGAGTGGGAGTGGGGGTGTGGTTAGCATAACCATTCAGGGCCATGATGGGTGTTTTCACACCTCTGGACATGTCCTGGCTAGTCCCATTGTTTTCTCTGTTTGTTTTGATTTAGGTTTGAGGATAGAGTTATAGATGGGAGACAAATGATGTCTGAGACCCCCATTTCTGTTCAAGGAAGGATTCTCTTTCTTGACAAAAATAGCCTCTTTAACTCCCCTCTCAAACCAGTTCTTTTCTCTGGCCAAGATCTGGACCTCACTGTCCTCAAAGGAGTGGCCCGTGGCTTTTAGGTGGAGATGTACGGCAGATTGCGGCCCACCCTGGTTTTCCCATCTGTGTTGATACATTCGTTTGAAAAGTGGTTGTTTCACCAATGTAGCGCTCACTGCAGTCTTCACTACACTATATGGAGTAGACCACATTGCTTTGTTTGTGGCTCAGTGTTTTGTCCTTAGGATGGACCAGTTTTCAAATCCAGCACATATAATACAATACAGAGTCCATCACTTACTGCATATGATCAGCCAATCAGAGGCTGACCCCTGTGCAGGCACATGATTGGCCAAAGCTGCTGGTATCATCCTAATTCATTTGCCATTGTAATAGGCGAGCGGGATGGTTGTGAAATCCATTGTAAAACATCACTTGACTGTATAAAGTCCTTAAAGTGCAGTCTTCGGTGACAGCTCTTGTCACCAGGGCCTGTTTGTTTAGGCCTCACAAACATATGTGTTCAGATGTTTGTCCTGTCTTCTGTGGAGTCAGCTCTTCTACACAATTAAACAGAGTCACATACAGAATTATACTGCAGGGAACCATTAAGCTCCATAACGGTCCGATCGAGGTTCTAGCCCTAAACATTAATAGAGCTGTAGCTGCAGGACTAAAGGGGAGAGTGTCTATTAGATTTTGATCATGGAAATGAATGTGAATGTAGGATTTCCCTGATTAGTCATGCCAATAATTGGGAAATCGTGATGTTTCTTCTCAGAATGATTTGAATGCTGCAGCTGTCACATGTCACATTTTTTCTAGTCTAACATGCAAACTCCAAATGTAGAAAACCCTCCACGCGCGCTCAACCACGCAATCTGTGCTTCATAGATGCCACCTGCAGCTAGAATCTGGGCATATGAACCCACGTCACACCACGCCCTGTCCAGACCTCCACTTCTCCATAAAAGGAGCATGCAAAGTGACGCCCCACGCAGCATCACGCAGTCACGGTAAAGGCTTAAAAAAGGATTTACAAATAAATACAAAACTAAAAGTGACAATGACTCAATGGCAAATAATTTAATAAATATTTAATAATATTTAGGAAGCGCATCATTGCAGATAAAGCAAATATGTTTTCTCGCTGTGTTTCAAGAGTTTTATCACTATATTTTTAAGTATGCCTCTGATATGTGCGTGGGGATGACCCTGTTTATGCACATATAGATGAGGGTGAGGGGGCTCTGAGCGTCTGCGAGAGATTCAGATGCCCGCCTGAAAGAGTGAAAGGAGTGAGGGACCAGAGGTCAGGGGACGAGCGCTTCAGCTGACAGATCACAGACTTGTCATGTAACAGATCAGATACATGTCAGGCTCTGTTATTCTGCCAATAAAAGTCCACACAGAACATCCAACCTCTGCTTACCTCTGTGGGTGCGCAGGCCTGGGTCTTACCTCTGTGAGTGTGCTGGGATGGGTCAGGACGGGCACCGGCATTATTCTGTTCTGTATACAGACAGAGAGCAAGCTCTTGTTTATAAGAGCTCCCTGTTACACAAAAATGAAAGGAATATTTTGAGTTTGGGTCAGGTGTGGCCAGTAGGCTTTGTGTCGTGCGCAGACTCAGGCCACTCTGTCCAGCGGTGCTTAAAGACAAAAGTAAAGAGCTGAAGTTGTGTTTAATCCCTGTGCGTCATTAAACCAAAGCCTTGCTCCTGTGCTTCGTCTGAGGGAAGAGTCTTCCCTTACATCCTGTTATTATTTCATCCTTTCTGTGGTGGCCACAGCTACAAACTATGTTCTATAGAAGCCTATGGTCACAGCACAGACTGCGGGAGACCCAGCGCTGCACCAGGGAAGTGCACGAGTTTGTGCACAAGAGTATAATATTGTTGAGAATAAACAGTGGAATAAACAGCCCTTCTCCGCGTTTTGACTAACTTCTGCTTAAATGCACAAATCTGAATGTAATTCTTTTATATGCGTGAATTTTCTGATGATTTGTGGATCAAACACTTCCTCAAACTCTCTTCACTTCTGCTCCTCTCCACGAGTGTCGCTTTTTCCCCCCGTGTTTCCAGACTTTGCGCAGAGCGTACAGGTCCAAGCTGCCGTAGAGATAAGCAAAGCACGGCGCTTAGTAGGAGTTTCATAAATCCCACGGTCGGTGCAATGAGCGCCTATGGAATGGTTTGTGCATAAGCAAGCTTTATAAATGAGGCCCCTGGTCAATAAATGAGCAGGGTCTATGTCACAAACATACATGTACCCCAAACCAAGCCACACACTTCCTCTGCGCCATCACAGTGACAGAGCCTCTATTTACTGTGACAGCCTTTCAAATATTTGTGCATAAAATGTTTACTCAACTGGGCAAATATCATCTGCCCGCCTTCAAACAGAGCCTGTGCTTCTCCATTCTGCTCTATAGCCCCACAGCCCTAACGTGAAAGAGCTGTGCAGCCCTGGGCTTGTATGGCTCTATGGCCTCTATACCTGACACTGACGGTGGGTGGGTGAGTGTGTGTGTGTGTGTGTGTGTGTGTGTGTGTGTGTGTGTGTGTGTGTGTGTGTGTGTGTTGTGTGTGCATGTGCGTGTATGTGTGTGTGCGTGTTAAGAGCCACACTTAAAGGTGTACCTGATTTTTACTGTCTTAAAAACAGAAAAAAAGAACTGGTTCATTTTAAATTTAAATGCCTTCCGAGCATCCTAATTATTTATCCTAATTATTATTCTTTTTTTTTATGCTTTTCACAACTTTCAGAGGCCAGAGTGGAGTAACAGCACACTTCCTGTTTCTCAGAGAATAAAAGGTTCAATAATGAGATGCAGACAGCAGGCATCAGACTCATTTTCACTCTCAGAGCTGCTTTTATAGTTTATCTGAAGCAAAACTGATTTGATGTAATTACATGGAAAATATATGGTATACGGGCCCTTTAATTGGGATCTTGCAGGTTGCCGTAAGTGCTGAAATATGTCCAGTGCACACAACAAATGATCCTTACACTGGTTTAACAGTTCATAAATCAGACTTCTGCCAAACCTGAACTCTCCAGCATTGTTTTTATGTTCCTATGCACTGAACATAATCCTCGTATTGAAGAATGCATTTTAGATCTCATTTCAATGTGTCCAAAACATTCAAATAGCTTTCCAAAACTGCCCAGATGGAATGTGGACTGTGTTAAAGTGGGGGTATTTTACTTCTATGGGGTATTAACACACATACACATATCTGGGTGATGTAGGCTTGTGGGCAGAGAATTGGACAGAATCTTACAGCTAACCATAAGAAAGGTTCGAATAGGGCCCAGGAGAGATCACTAGATTACGCAAACATGCGTGGATGACATCTAAAACCTCTTCAGGCATGTTTTTAATGATAGAACATTATAAATTCATAGAAAGTGGAAAAAAAAAAATCAGCCATAACGTCTGAATGCATTTACAAGCTATGTTTTATACACTTGCAATTTACTAATGCTTATAACAAACAAACAACACAAATAGATAAGTGCCAATGCCATACTGTGGAACATTTCAGGCAAAGCAATAACTTCCACTTGAAAAATGACATAGTGCAGCTTTAACCAGAATAAGTCACACAGTTCAAAACATGATGATAAATTAAACTAAGGTAGAAGATAAGATGAGCTCTGGAGCAGCAGCTTTGGCTCAGCGTTAGACGGTGGATAGACCCAAGACCATATAATTTGTTGTGTCCGGAGACATGGAGGGGGAGGGGGTGAGGAGAGAGAGCATGGGGGAGGGGGAGGAGAGCCAGCAGCTGAGCCTCTCCAAAACAAATCAAATTCTGCACAGAGTCAGTGAACGTACCGCCAGAGAGGGGGAGGGGCCGAGGTGGGCATAAAGAAATCATGATTCCGATCTTTAATTCTGTTCTGATTCATAATTAAAGGTGGCTCTGATGGAAAAATATTGTCATCATCTATCCATACTTCTATTCTGTGCTATTATATACTATACTATATTATACTAACATTGACCTGAATAGTTTTGGAATGGTCTTGATCCATAGCTGAACTATGATAAGACCACATGAATAAAATGACAATCAACTGTGTAAAAACAAAATCACTGTGGTATTGAAATTGGTACAGATAGGCCGATATATTGGCTGATATACATACTACACATAATGTGACTGCAAAGCTCACATACCCAAAATAATCAAAATGCATAAAGGGGTATCGGCCATCGGGATATCGGCTTTCTCTGGAGTCGAAACAATTGGTATCAACATCGGCCATGAATGAAATCTAATTTTTGATTGTATTAGCATAACACAACACAATTACCTGACCAGCCAAAACCACACGCTTTGACAAAACTTTACAAAAGATGAGTGGATCTGGAGCTGTATCCTGTCTCCCTGATTTCAGAGAGCGTGACTGACAGGCGGATTAACCAATCAGAGAGACGCATGCTCCGTTCAGGTCAAAAACAAACATGGTTGCTTACACATAAAAAAGGAGAAAATCAAAGGACTGAGAAACAGTGCGGATTTTTACAGAATCAACAATCAATGCACCAAACTATTATTACTTCAGGTAAAAGTAAAAAATGTACATACTTTGTTTTGAATGTTACAATAATTTACTGGTCCAGTCCAGCAGAATGTAGAAGGGACTGGCTGCTCAGGCAAACAACACAACACTATTGTTTATGATTATATTGCTTTGAAGATATGGAGCATTGGAATATGCATCCTTCATGATGAGCTTGTCAAAAAGCTACAAAAATAAGAACAGAAAATTGCTGTGGAAGATTGCACTTTTGTATTTAAATTCACTTCTTGATCTTTTATTTGTTTACAGTTTGAACAATACCTTTTCAGTAAACATTGATTGAAATAAAGAATTTTGACACTTTAGTCTGCCAGCTTTTCAGAAGAGCCTGGACCTATATCCAGCAAAGGCCCATATTTAACCTACAGAGGACACACAAAGCCTTATCTGAACACTTTGTTATACTTCTATACTATACTTTTCAATACATCTATATTACACTATTATATACAATACTATATTATACTATTGCAGGGCAAACATTGACCTGAATAGTTTTGAAATGGTCTTGATAGCTGAACTAAGACCACATGAAAAAAGTACAATTACTTTCTTCTGCCTAAAGAGGAAACACAAAGCGTTATTTAACACTTTATGGCCAGGAGATAATTGCACAAAATGTGACTACTCAGCCCTCTTAAAGGTTTGCAGTAAAACAAGGCTTGGGGGAAGTTTGTGGTAGCTTTAAATTTGGGGAAAATAATCTATATCGGTCCCATATATTGTCCAAAAAATATCGGGCATAAATTTCTCTAGACTCTCTCTAGAGTCTCTCGACTAAATAATAGATATCGGCCATGAACAAACCTGTACCGAAATCGATCAGAGAGATGAGCCTAAGAGTGCTGTCATTACCAAAGTGACACATGTCTGTTGAGGTCTTGAAAAACAGCTCTTAATTGTAAAGAATCTAACTGGTGTTTAATGGCTCTAACCTGTGGCACTATGTGTCCTCATTGAAAGTGCAGCCACCACTTTATAACTGTGTTAATTCATATCTGAAAACATACTATAGATATACTATGTTCAGTTATAACTCATGGGCATGCAAATGAACCTGAGCGCAGAGCCGATCCTCACACTTTAGTTTTTTTGCTTTTGTTTTCACCGACTTTATAGTAAAGGCAGCGCTCGGAGCATGTGCTCTTTGTTTTGATAAATAACTTTACACTTTTAAGTTAGATATAAGTTTTACACTGCACGCTGTTTCTTCAGCTCTTCTGTTTTACCGGTAAGATGAGACACTGCGCTTTGTTTGGACACATGTTGGACTGTGTTAAACTAAGTGCTGTTTGTGCCATACAGTTCAGTCGTGTCATGAGGCGTGAGCACCTACGCAGCTGATAAATTGGTGTGGTATTTACTGGCTCACTTGGGCATGTAAAGACAAATAACCAAAAGTTGGCACCAAACGAACGTTAGTTTTTTGGTATCTCCCCAAAAACATACCTGGAGTATTTCACACGTTTGAGTAACCCTTTATAATTACTTTGTCCACATCTCCAAGCTCAAAAATCTGTCCCACCCTGCAATGTCATGAAGCGGTAGTTTTCAAGTCAATATCTACCTTTTGTCTTTTGTTCAGTAGAGACTGGCTATTCTATGGCCAGTTTCTACTATGAGTTTAATAACACAGTGGAGCACTTCCTCTATTACCACATGACATCACAAGGTGGAACAGAGAGTTTTCTGTTTGAGAAAACACTCTGGATTCAAAAAAAACAAGACAACTCCAGGGATGTTGTGATGAGGAAACAACATTATAATATATAGATCAGAACATGCAAATTAATGTCTACATTTGAAAAGCACCCTTTGTTTGGAGCAGTGGAGTGGAACAATGAAAAAATGACCTGAAGCCCTGAGGCAGCGGCTCCTATACCAACAGAGCCATGTGTATGTTGTAAACAGAATTGTACCTCAGAACAGGTCTAGTGATAATAACAACAGGAATGCACCGATCCAATAGTGGTATCAGATATCGGCACCAATACTGAAAAATTTGTGACTTCCATATAATATAAGTCTCATAATGTCTGAACTTGTATTAAAGCTGTTCCGTGGGTATATGAGGGATAAATAACTGCTCCATATCACATTTGGAGCAGATTTGGTTTATTTTTGTATAATAAAACACTAAATGCTGTTTTCAGTTTTCTGCTCTGGTATTGGTTGATTCTGAGTACTGCAGATACTTAAAGCTGATTTAGAAACTATGAACTATTCAGGAAAAGTACTTTTCTGTACTGTTTGTTTTCAGGATCAATACTTGTTCAAATGAGTATGCAGTTTCAAAACTACTACTATTTACTATTTGGTATTGATTAGTATTAGGGCTGAACGATCGTTTTAGACCGAAAATCGCGATCTCAGACCACATGATTTTGGGATTGTTAAAGCCACGGTTTTTTGCAGCGCTCCTAACTGACCCAGGTTTTGCTTCGTCAACTATTTCACACATGTATGTCGCCTCCTTGCCACGCTGCTGAGCTCACCAATCAGAAGCGGCAGCACAGCTCACGTGTTCTCGACTCCAATCAGTGTAGCTAGTCATCAATTTCAGAAATGGCTTTAGCGGGACTAGAAGCGGAGTCTGGGGTTTTGAACCCAAAGAAAAACAGCACGTCGGTCATTTGGCAGTATTTCGGTTTTGAGGCTGCAGACGAACATCAGAAACAGGTGCTGTGCAAAACATGTCGTGCTAAAGTTGCCACATCCAGTGGAAACACGACCAATTTATGCCGCCATACGCGCATTTGCATGACGAGTGCACGGCGAGAAAGTCCAGTGAAACGTCTAGTGCAGGGGTTGGCAACCTTAAATACTCAAAGAGCCATTTGGACCGTCTCCCACAGAAAAGAAAACACCCGGAGCCACAAAACCCTTTTGACTCTAAACCAGTGCTAACCAGAGGAACTACAGGCAAAACTACAACTCCCAGAAAACGGACTACAACAAGCACCATCCTCCACTACAGCTCATAAGAGCGAGTTTTAAGAGATTTACACCTTTCAGTCTTTTCATCACAACAGTAGCAACATAAATAAAGTGCATGAGTGAAATAAAGAACTGCGCTGCACACGTACGACCTGCACACGTATAATCTCTGAAAAGTTTAACATGAACCATCTCTAACGCGATAGAAGCACAGAACAGACTCACCATAGGCAGAACATCCCTCAGTCACAGAAAGAACACGCATATTCCACTGAGTCCTGCTCTTTAGTCCGTCAGAAGCTGACCGCATCAGCGGCACAAGGAGCAGCTGTTTTTTCAGCCCTTATAGTTTATGCAAATGAGCCATGTGGTTTTAAGTTTCGCTTCTGTATAACGTAAACAAATGTGCGCAAAGCTGCATTAAACACATTATTATTTGAGTCCTCGTAGGAAATAAAAATCCATTCTGTACACAGAATGTAAAGAAAAGGTGGTGAAAGAGCTGGATAATGTGGAGTTTTATGCCACAACTACTGATCTGTGGTCAAGCAGAACGACTGAGCCATATTTCTTTGCTCTACTTAAGTTGAGCCACAGACGGCTCTTTTGGTTCTTCAGTTGTAAAAACTGCTGTTGCTCAAGTGCTCAATGTACCCTGTGTATAGCATGTTTCTTTTTAATAAATAGGCCATTTGAAATAAATTCTTGACTTTAGTTTTCATTCTGGCATTACAGTTATGGAATTTAGTGTTTGAATGGTATGATGCAAGTTTCTGTGATGCTTGCGAATGTTCATGTGCATTGAAAAAAATCGTGAATGAAATCGAAATCGCAATATCTGCCAGAAAAATCACAATTCAATTTTTTCTTAAAATCGTTCAGCCCTAATTAGTATGTGTATCGAATACACATCTCTATCCAGCCAAAACCACACACTGACAATACTTTACAAAGATGCATAGGTCTGGAACAGAATCCTGTCTCACCATGAAGAGGTCATGAATGAAGAGAGATTTTTCAGACGAAGTCTTCATCTGAGAAGCAAATGCTATAAATGACTGTGGTTGGACTGTCCCAAGTTGTAGGACAGTTGTCACGCCCTATGGTCCAATTCCAGACCCTTCTGCGTTTGAACAGAATGTAGGAGGGGCTGCTCAGGCAACAGATCCAGGGCAGCTAAGTGAATATTGTAAAAATGCCTTTTTTTAATTGCAATAGTTCTTAGGTCTTGTCATTAGAATTCACCAGGTTAAACGTTTATGAATTTCCCTTTTACAGATTTCTCATGAGGATTGCCTATCGTGAAATCAATAGGGAAATATGATTCTTTCCTCCATTTGGGAGTATGACATCATCACATTCTAAAAACCTGAGGACCATCATGTATCCCCATCAACCAGATCTGAGCTGGGTGTTCTTTTTAGAAGATCCTATGACTGATCGCCTCCTGCCACATGACCAGTGGATGTGTGTGTGGTGTGGAGTAGCGTACTTTATGAAGCAGTATGCATGTTACAGAGCCACACATGCTATGCCTTTAGCTCTGTGGTCTCAAACACACAACCTCAGTTGACACCACACACAGGAGCACACATAGTGATGCACAGACTCCCGATGAGTACTAGATGTGCCTTATTCAAAGATACACATGTACTTGGGAAACAAGATGGTGGTCCGCCTTTCATCACCTGTCTGTCCCACCCCACTATGACTACCCAACGGACTGGACTTTTGTCCACAGACTGTATAATAGAAATGGGAGTGTGACGTAACCCTAACCCATAGTGGCAAAAGGAGAAATTTAATTTGTCAACTGGACAGAGTTTATTTGGTCGAATACGTTTCACAGCTCATCCAAGCTGCTTCTTCAGTTCTGAACTGAAGAAGCAGAAGCTTCTTCAGTTCAGAACTTTGCCATGGATTCTACCTGGATGACTGAGGGATTCTACACACCCTAACCCACAGTGTTCGGTTGCAGCAAAATGAAGTTCAGCGAGCATGAAACCGAACAGTCTATCAGTACTTGTATTTGAGTACTGGTTTTGGCTACTTATAAGTCTGTAACAGACATAAAGGCTTGAGTTTAAAGACTTTGTTTTATTCCAAATGAAAACATACAGTACACTGGACATCCAAAATGTTCCTCAGTGTAGGTTAGTTGAAGGCTTTTCATCAAATAGCCATACTTTCTAGTTTTACTTGTGTCAAGTAACTGGTCTGCATTCCAGTGATTCTTCTCTACCACATGAAGACAATGAAGTAACAGAGAGTGTGTGGATGAAATCATGGAGCTTATTGGAGGA
>CM057091.1:36191039-36231039 GCA_029959045.1 Taenioides sp. WSHXM2023
CACACACACACACACACACACACATCCTGACCACAGCATTATTAGCCTGGACAGCGTCTCTCTCCCTGGGGACAGCAGAGCTGCATTACTGCTCACCCGCTCTGCTCTGCAGGTGAGGACAGGGCTCAAAAATGTCTAATTGACTCTTTTACTCCAATAAAAATGCATTTGGTTCATACAGTGCTTTTTTGGACATAGAAAGATGCTTTACATTATGAATTCACTCCAAACCTGGTGTGGCATTTACCTACATTGTAGGTTACACTGTAGCTACTGTACTAGGGCAGACAGGCAGAGGTGAAGCTGTCAGTCTGTGAGTCCTTTTAGGTTTAAACCAACTGGATTTAAGCATTGAAGCATTAAAACCAGTATGCCTGCCTAATTTTCTGTCTATTAAATGACACATACACACATATTACTGGCTGGTTATAGTGGTGCTTCATTGTTAAAAATAAAATAAGTCCAGCCCCTTTATCCATGTGAAATTCTACATCTACTGATTTTTTTGAGAATTTATTAACTGCACAACAACCTACAGCACCAACCATCTTGTGAAGTTCGCGGACGACACAACTCTGGTGGGTCTCATCACTAAGAGTGACGAGACTCACTACAGGAAAGAGGTAGACCTTCTGACCACATGATGTAGAGACAATAACCTCCAGCTGAATGTCAGCAAGACTAAGGAGATTGTTGTCAACTTCCAGAGAGGCCACACCCAACACCTGCCACTGATCATCGACAGTGCTGCTGTGGAGAGAGTGAGCAGTACAGAATTCCTGGGTGTGCACAATCAGTGAGGACCTCTCCTGGACCACCAACACTGCATCACTGGTGAAGAAAGCCCAGCAGCGCCTCTACTTCCTGCGAAAACTCAAGCAGGCAAGTGCCTCACCGCCCAAAATGACCACATTCTACAGAGGAACCATTGAGAGCATCCTTTCCAGCTGTATCACTGTGTGGGGTAGAAGCTGTACTGACCACAACAGGAGAGCCCTGCAACGCACAGTGAACTCAGCCAGGAAGATCATCAGGGTACCACTCCCCTTCCTGCAAGACACATACACCACCCGCCTCACCCGCAAAGCCATCACAACTGTGAGTGATGCAAACCACCCCGCACACAATCTGTTCAGCCTCTTGCCCTCTGGTACAGAAGCCTCCGTCCCCGCACCACCAGACTCACTAACAGCTTCATCCACCAGGCTGTTAGGATGCTGAACTCTCTCCCCTCTCTACCCACCAGGCTGCCAGGAAGCTAAGAATCTGTATCTCCCCAAGAACAGAACTCCCTAAGAACAGAACTCCCCAAAGAACACTTGGACTCAGACCTCCTGACTCCCCCCAAAA
The DNA here is from genome assembly GCA_029959045.1 of Taenioides sp. WSHXM2023. Classification (NCBI taxonomy): domain Eukaryota; kingdom Metazoa; phylum Chordata; class Actinopteri; order Gobiiformes; family Gobiidae; genus Taenioides; species Taenioides sp. WSHXM2023. The sequence goes on from CM057091.1 coordinate 36,192,390, forward strand.
AAGACTGTCTTGTGCCTTGCACTATATGCCTTTTGCACTGTTTGCCATTTATTATTTATTTATTATGCATGGGATAGTGAGAAACATAATTTTGATTCTTTGCATGTCCTTTGTATGAAGAACTGACAATAAACTTTGAACTTGAACTTAATTTGAGTTATGTCTCATCCACCACATGAGAAAACAAAAGCTTTGGACTCCATTTTGGCTGCTCCTGCGTTTTTGCGTTTCTGCGTGTTTGTGTCTCCAGAGCAGTGGAAGTACACTCCTCCTCCTCCAGCTGTTCACACCTCTGCACCGCCATGGAACAGGCCAGGAACAGGCCAGGGAAAAGCACAAAAGAGCTACAACTGAAACCCACAGCCTGGATCAGTCTTAACCTGAACCTCCCCTTTGTCTGGAGCCAAAGAGCAGGAACACAGGGGGAAAGTGCCCGGACAATAAGCCCTGGTGCTGGGTCCCCTTCACCCGAAGTGCCCCATTAATCTTGGAGCTCTGGGACTTTAAAGAAGACAAAACAGAGCTGGAGAGGAGTAGGCAAGGCGTGTGCTGGAGAGGAGGAGGCGTGTGCTGGAGAGGAGGAGGCGTGTGCTGGAGAGGAGCAGGTGTGTGCTGGAGAGGAGGAGGTATGCGCTGGAGAGGAGGAGGTATGCGCTGGAGAGGAGCAGGTGTGTGCTGGAGAGGAGGAGGTGTGTGCTGGAAAGGAGCAGGTATGCGCTGGAGAGGATGAGGTATGCGCTGGAGAGGACCAGGTGTGTGCTGGAGAGGAGGAGGTATGCGCCGGAGAGGAGCAGGTGTGTGCTGGAGAGGAGCAGGTGTGTGCTGGAGAGGAGCAGGTGTGTGCTGGAGAGGAGGAGGTGTGTGCTGGAGAGGAGGAGGTGTGTGCTGGAGAGGAGGAGGTGTGTGCTGGAGAGGAGGAGGTGTGTGCTGGAGAGGAGGAGGTGTGTGCTGGAGAGGAGGAGGTATGCGCTGGAGAGGATGAGGTATGCGCTGGAGAGGATGAGGTATGCGCTGGAGAGGAGGAGGTATGCGCTGGAGAGGATGAGGTATGCGCTGGAGAGGATGAGGTATGCGCTGGAGAGGAGCAGTTGTGCGCTGGAGAGGAGGAGGTATGCGCTGGAGAGGAGGAGGTTTGCGCTGGAGAGGAAGAGGTATGCGCTGGAGAGGATAAGGTATGCGCTGGAGAGGATAAGGTATGCGCTGGAGAGGAGGAGGTATGCGCTGGAGAGGAGGAGGTTTGCGCTGGAGAGGAGGAGGTTTGCGCTGGAGAGGAGGAGGTATGCGCTGGAGAGGATGAGGTATGCGCTGGAGAGGAGGAGGTATGCGCTGGAGAGGAGGAGGTGTGTGCTGTAGAGGAGGAGGTATGCGCTGGAGAGGATGAGGTATGCGCTGGAGAGGATGAGGTATGCGCTGGAGAGGACCAGGTGTGTGCTGGAGAGGAGGAGGTGTGTGCTGGAGAGGAGCAGGTGTGTGCTGGAGAGGAGCAGGTGTGTGCTACCGGGTGTGTACCAGTATCCCCCCTTACACTGGTCACCTTACTGGCACTTACAAGAAAAATTGTCTTGCCTTAAAGAAGACCTATTCTGCTTTTGTCTGATATATGTGATATTTTGGACATTTTAAATCCCAATATTAATCTGAAACTACTTAATTAAAGAAGCAAGTCCAATGACTTCCTGTTGAAAACTATACAGTTACAGTACGTCATCCAAACAATGATTCTTTTTTCCATTTGTACCAAAATTGCTACATAATGCTGCCGAATCCTGCATGGATCACTGATTAAGAAAATAAAAAAGAAGAACAAAGTGCGTACATCACAGTGGATGTGTACCGGTGGAGGTGACAACAGGGGCATATCAGAATAATGACGTCTTGAAGGAAAAGAACATGAACATGGATCACTCTAAAAGCTCTGAAACTATGTCTCCTTTAAGACTAAGGGGCTACTGCAGCAGAGTCAAATGAGTAAAATGTTCAATTATTCAATGAGATGAATACAAATCATTTTATGCAGGAGGGAGAATGGGGCTAGTTCCTGCTGGACATTCTGTCTTCATAAATATGTCATATTTAAACCACCAGCAGAGTTTATACTTCACTTTCACACGTTGTCTCTCTGTTCTATAGTGTTCACTGTCAGCCCGAGCCAATAAAAACACAAGACCACAGCAGCCATGCTCCTATGTAACCTGTGTCTCCAGTACATTCACTACGCTCACTATATTCACATGCACACAGAAATCCCAGTGCTCTAAGCAGCCACACTCCAGACCAGAGGACTGTAGTACTTTAGTCATTTAGTCGTTTCATTGGTCAGTGGTGTCTTAGTCGATCAAAATTTGTAGTGACAAATCAGACCAAAAATTTGATCAAATTTTTGGGTTATGATTTATGATTTTTACTGAGCATAAATGTACACTACGGAAACAGAGTAAATGAAGCAAAACACAACTCCAGGTAGGCTTTTTAGAGAGGACAATTCCTACATAATACTTAAGATCATTCTAAAGCTATTCAGGTTCATTTCTGTCCTGTGAACAGAACTTTTTTAATATTGATACCTACTACTAGGAATGCAATGATATTCGATATAATATCGAATCATTTGATACCAGTGTTAAGAGTCGATACACGTGTCCCTTCATGCACTCTGTGTTGTAATTTATTTTGGTCTCAAAGAGAAACCATTATCGCAGCGTCCTCCTCAGATGCAGCAGAAAACGGCTCCATAAGAACGTACAGCTGAAATATTCTAACAGAGGAGGGTTTGATCTTTCGGTCATTTTTAGACCTAGGAATGACTAAGATATTAACTTTGAAATAGTGCTGTCAAAAATAGTGTGTTATTAACAAGTTAACGCAAAACAATCTTACCAGCATTATTTTATTTATTTTTTTATCTCAAGATTAACCCGGTTCGGTTGTGCACGTGTGAGTGCAGGCCATAGAACCCTATACAATCACTTTACCTGTTATGAAGATAGAAGAGAAGCACTTCGCTGACACTGTTGCAAAGCACTTCATGAAAGTGGAACATGAGAGTGGAACATCGAACACAAAGTTGTCTCACTGAAAATTGTTATGGTTGCAATTGCAAAAAGCAGCACTGTCCACTTTTCTATGTTGATAAGAGTATTAAAATGATGATTCAAGGGACAAAAATGTGTGATTAATTTGTGATTAATAGCAAGTTAACTATGACATTCATGAGATTAATCGTGACTAAATATTTTAATCGACTGACAGCACTACTCTTAAATACTTTAGAATCGCTTTTGGCTTTACTTTGACTTTAATCAAATGTGTTCATACATGCACGTGACACGACTCGCGATATACGCAATCTTTTTCTCACTTTTGAGAGCTCTCTCAGATCTCACATTTTTTCCTCAGAAAACGGTCTGTTGAGACATTTTTATGTAATATAACATAGTTTTAGTGTTCAGAAAGAAGATTAGAGAGCGCAGTGTGTGTAAAAAAGAGCAGGGCAGTGTGGGAGGAGCTACTGTCTGTCTCTGCTGCTGCTGGAGATGAGGCAGAGCAGCGCAGACAAGGGGGGTTTCTGTGAATGCAGTGAGAGGACAGACAGACTCAGGAAGAAAAGAAAAGAAATCATCAAATCATCATCAAAAAAGAAAAAGTCTGATAGTTTAACTCCCCTAGCAGTCTATATCAAAAGTAGACTGGCTATATTATAAAATATAAAATAGCCTGAGAAAGCTCTGTTCTTATTTTCATTGAATAAAATTCTGAGCTGTAAATCACTGAACCAAATGAACTGAAAACACTTCACATATAAACTACAACTGTGCAGTAGTTGTACTGTAATGTATTGTATTGCAACTGTATCGTTACATCCCTACCTACTACTAGTTTTAGTATTAATTAGTATCTGATTTTCAATTCATTACAACATAGTTACAAATTTGAAAATAAGTTCCAGAATTAGCAAAAAAAATTGAGAAAAAAAAAACCATGGAAGTATAAATGTGATTTCAATGCCAACTGTAATACTGTTAGCTCACTTCTCTATTCCCCAAATGAGGTTAGGAAGAATTTACATTCAACTTTGGGGAAACCACAGTGTGAAGTAACGCCACAGTCAGGAGATGTGTTTATGTTCCACACACAAAGCAGTCATGTGACCTGAGGAGCAGTCATGTGACCTGTCTGTATTACTTCAGTAAACACTTCCTAATGTAGACACAGGAGGGAAGTCCCTTTTTTCATTACACGGCCAGTGAAAATCAGATCACTAGAATAATGAGATAACCCAATAATTTTGACTTTAGGTGTGAGTTAAATCAAACCTATTCTGCAGAATCCAATTTACAGAGCTTTTAACCACGTCTCTCTCACCATTTACTCACTTGAAGTTGTATTTGGAGTGATTTGAGTTTAATCTTTAATCACTTAATTTTAAGATGCCATATTAAGATGCCATATTCATTCTCTGGTTTTATTTTCTTAGTCTGTGATACACGTATGATTCGGCAGTGGCGCATCATTTTGGTACAAATGGAAAAAAAGCTGTTCAAGTGTCAAATGCAGCAGCCTTAGTAAAACAGGCCTCAGAGTGCTCCTACACAGACCTCAGAGTGCTCCTACACAGACACAGACCTCAGACCAAAAAGTCATCCAGAAAACACAGAGAGATTTAAGACTGTCAGATTTCTCAGAGTGGTTCATTCTTTGCTGGTGGGACGCTGGCCATTACAGCAAAAGCTCCAGTGGCCCTCCTACCTGTGTCCTACCTATGTCCTACCTTTCCAAATGTGAGCGGTTGCCACGGAAACAGCACTGAGAAACAAAATCGGCAGCACAACCCGAAGCAACCCCAGTGCTTGGAATGACCATCTTCAGTCTACTTTTCTATTCCACTGAAGAGAAAAAGGATTTCATTTAACAGAAGAGTACAAATCGTTTCATGATCGTTTGGACGAGGACTGCATGCTTTTGTCCCTCACAGGCCTCTGTCCAGCTCTACTCAGACAACACAGGAAACGTGAGGAATTATAGTAGAGTCCGTCCTGTTCCTGATTGGTCCATCACTCACTATATTTGGTTATAAACATGGTAATTTTGTTGTGATGCCATCATGAAGCGAGATGGTGGGGAGGGAGGCTTTAGATGTTTGAGAACCCCTGCAGCTATCTAATTACTAATGAAAAGGCTATCATATAACTACACTTTTGTGTAAGACTGGGCAATATGGGGAAAAAAAAAGAAAATCACAATTTATTTTTCCCATATTGATTGATCTCAATTTTCAATTTGATCTTCCATCTATATTGAAAACGTAGACAAGCATAAAGAGCAGTGTGTCAGGATCACTACAGGGACATTCTCTGAAAAGAGAGCCTGCATGGCCAAATTTCAAAACTACTTGTATAATCCATTTGTTAATTTTTTTAAAGGCTTTATATATTATATTTTAGTAATATGTTGGCCAACTTTCACGAAATGTTGATTTTCAAGGGGGGACGGCTATTAAAGAAGACATGTTATTTGAGTATGGTTGTTGTCAGTGAAAATCACATTTCATTTTAAAGGTCAATTCTGCAAGAAATAAAAGTTTTGTCACACATAATTTTATTTAGCATATTTATTACAATCCATTTATGTACTTAAGCCATTGATTTGTTTTAGTTTTTCACTTTCCTTCATGTTACGGGGTCAAACTGAACATTATGAACCTGTTATGTCACACACGTGACACTACAGATTTCTTTTTTTTTAAAACTCAAATGTTTTGCTTCCTATTAACTTCATACTTTACATTATAAATCAACAGAGTAGTCTTAAAGTAAAAAATGAAAATTATGTTGTCAGATACATTGGTTTATCATTTAAGGCAAAAAGAAAAGTCGTCACACACGTGACAAATTGTCACGTGTGTGACCGTCACGTGTGTGACCACTGCAGATTATATGCAAAAAACAGACTAAAAATATATTAAATATTCATAATTCAACTTTGAGTCTCCAATATTTGTATTCAGTTGTAAATCGTTTGGCACATGAGCAGAAGAAATTAGCATAAATTTACACAAAGACATAAACAAAGTGTGATCGAGCAATGGAGGGAAGCGAAGAAAACGTTGTCAATGAAGTATCGCATTTACAGCGAAGGTTAGTGTTTTTACACACAATATTGTTTATATTAAGGTATCAAAATGTTAGGAAAGCTTTTATGTTTTGTTTTAGCTTTCATTCTAGTAGTTGTTAAGGGCCACATGAAAATAAAAGATCGCTGTCGATGACGCAAATTAGCGATTTGTATTTCAACACGTGTTCGAAATGTGTTAAACATTGATGTCTATTGAAATATTGATAACTATCCACATTGAATCATCCCTCTAAGATTGTGTTTAATATATGTTTTATAGTTCTGTCAAGAAAACAAAACTGTCGGGGGCTGAGCGAACTAAAAGGTGGCGTGATAAGAAGGACGACAATTTCAAAAAAGCTGAGAATGAGAGGGTGGAAAAGATACGAAAAGCTAAAGTTGCCCAAATGTCTCCGACAGACCTGAAAAAATATAAGATGGCAGCAGCTGAGCGTAAGAGAAAAAGCCGCTTGTTGAAAAAGCAGAAAGAAATGGAACAAAATGCTTCCCCAGAAACCCCCTCTTCAAGTCCTTTGGCTTCACCAAGTTATCAGCCATTCAAGAGACCACAGTCACTTGGGAAGGCAATAAAAAGGTCAAGTAGAGCTTTAAAAACTGTTTAGTAATTTTTGTTTGGATAGTTTAACATAATTTGTACATAAATATATCATATATCATCTTTCATAGTGTTCACTTATAGATTTTAACTTCTTATTACTTGTATTTCACACTTGGTCACACACGTGACGGACCTGTCACACACGTGACAGGTACATTATGTTCCCGTACACTCATAGTTTCGGTTAATTGCATAAATTTCTCTTTTAGTTTAATAAAGTATCAATTGATGTAGTATGTAAGATAGTTTTCATCATTTTTTCCTCTTACAGTTCACAGAGTTTTGCATTTGTTCAGATAACTTTGCAAAAATCTATTTTTGTGAGTCACACACGTGACATAGTACATTTGCCTCGATATCTCTGAGAAGGCACATGAAAAAGCTGAACTGCTTATATATGCTGATAGAGCTAACTTAATATGCAATAAATATCCCATAATATATAAGCTTCCCACTAATGCCTAAGCATGAAGCAGAGAAGAACAACATAATTATTGTGTGAATGTCACACACGTGACGGGAGAATTGCCCTACAGTTTTTATTTTGTGTATTTTGAGATTGGACCAATAATTCTGGAAAAATTCACATTTAAATTTTGGAATGTGTTTGTACAATATATTAAACCTAAAAGCATGCGTGCATTACTGTTAGCAGCAGAAACATGTGCTCTTTACCGCTATCACAAATATGTACGATGTCCGTGCGCTAAATCAGGACTTGAGTTTCACTCATAAACGGTGAGAAAAGAGTCTTAACTTTTCGTAACTTAGATTATAATGATCAGAAGCAGAAGAAAAAAGGTGAGGAGCTGGATCAGAGACGGAGGGGAAGTGGGGCAAACAGCTCCACACAACAGAGGCAGAGACAAGGAGACACTGGACACAGAATTAAGTCAAAACTTGTGAAACATGAGGACCCGTGAGGAAACAGTACTAGAAAACTACAGCTTACAGCAGTAAAAGCTACAGCAGCGCTGTACCCTGCGCTCTCATTGCCACACAATTGGCTGTCCTGTCGATTAAAATGTGCATGCCTTTTCATCGAGATCGACTAAAGTTGAGATCACGATTTATTGATCTTTCAATTTTTTCCAAAGCCCTACTTTTGTAACATCAAAAATTACATGTCTAGTATTTCCCTGGTCGTTTCTTACTTTGTGCAGTTGAATGCCTCTCCTAGTCTGCTCCTAATGTAAATCAGACTGTGCTGTTACATGCAGCAGGTATCAGAGTATGTTCAGACTTCTCCAGATGTGTTATTTGGATCTTTAAGATTCAATTCACACTCCAGTCAGAGAGGAGGAGGTGTGTCAGGAAAAACATATGGGCATGTACAGTTAGATGTAGACTCAGACTACACCATTTTGGTAAAAGATGTTTATGACGGGTATTGTTATTGAGATTTATGTTTAGAATCTGATCACATTTTAAAGACATACAGGAGCATTTAATGGACATTTAAAAGACTCATCATTCTGAACTGACAAACCAATACAAGACCACCTCATGGGGACACAGGGAGGACATCTGACACACAGGAACATTTCAGAACATGCAACTTTTTTTACACGATAAAAAAGGATATTTTTTTTGTTTCCAGTGAAATGATGGTTGATGGAATGTTTGCAGCCTTTGTTATTTGCTGAGAGAAAAAACTTTTTTTTTTTTCAGATAAATCAGATGAAACAATGCTTCTGTAGATGTATGCATGAAGCTGTAGAATACATTGTAAAGCAGCAGCAATAAGAAGCCTATTCCAGCCTTCCACATATATTTACAGTGTGTACAGTGAGTCTGTCCATGGCCTCTCATTATGTGCAGACAGCATTAGAGCAGAGGCACAGACAGCAGCCGAGCAGGCCTGTGTCATCACAGATTAACCTGCTCCACAAATACATTGTCTCCACCTGTAAAGCCCCACCATCTCCACCTGTAAAAGCCCCACATCTACAACACCCACCAGCTCCACCTGTGAAGCCCCAAGTCTACAACCCCACAAGCTCCACCTCTAAACCCCCACCAGTAAACCCCACCTCTGTACTGGGGCTGGGGGGGCAAGCGGGTGCACAAGGGCCCTGCACAATAGAAACTGAGTAAAACATTAATTCTTAGATACTAATCAATACTCAAACAAGTATTTAAACTATGTATCAATAGAAAAAAAAAAAAGAAAAAAACTACACTGCTGTTGGTCATGACAGCAGTATTGGTGAGACACACCACATCCCTTTTAGTCAACCAACTGATGCACAAGGGAAAAGTCAAATCAATCATTCTGGGAAAAATCAGGAGCAGTTTGTCTTCAAATCCACAAATTTAAAAAAATCCCCAAAAATACACAAAAAATGTACTTTTATAGGAATTCCGGCTGGACTTTTTTAACCTAATTACAAATAATCGATCTACTGTTTATCACACCATCCCTGCAGACACCAGCTATACCGAAAATTACATTTACCAAACATCTTAACTCTGTGCAGATCTTAGAATGAGAGGAAATCAGACACTTCCATGACAGAGGACAAAACTTCACACAGAGCCCATGTGTTTGAGCTCCAGAAGGTTCATTTTCCTCAACAAAAACATTCCTGGAGTTGTGTTTTGTTTCATTATAACATGGCTTCAAGCTCACAGGAGTCAGTTTTGCATAATATATGACGTTAATGCCAAACTGATATAGCCACTAATATGCTGTTTTATTATTTCTGTAAAACTGTACTACTATAAAGCAGGCTCAGGAGTGGAGTTTGCATGTTCTCCTTGTGTCAAAGTGAGCAGAGCTGCAATGTGTAGAAAAAATAAATCAATCATGCGATGGGGCTCGATTTGGACATTTGCCCCACTGCTCTTGACAATAACTGGGCTCAATCTTCAACAGTCTTATCACAAGGTCACCCACAAAAACAGCACCCTACACATCGTCATTAGGAGCAGCAGCTAACCATGATTAGTTTTGATGTCCTGCTCAGATGCCCTCCCGAGGTTCACCCTTTGCCTTGCTTAGATGCCCTTTTGTGCCTGTCTAAAAGAATTCACATTTGTGCAAAGGCTGGAATAAAGAATTCTACGCATTTCAGAAGAGGTCAGTTTGGTTTGGTCTTGAATAACAGAACATCATGTTGTTTACAGAGGACATACTATTAGTGAAATAATTGCAGTCTTTGTGATCTGATAATTGCAGTCCTAAAAGTGAGTATCCTGTGGCTCCAGTTTACCTCATCAACCCAAAACATGCGCACTGCACAGCACGTTAAAAGTAGGCAATTATTACACGCTTGACACACTGCCTTTGCTAGATGCCCTTCCTTATGGTTCAGATGCCCTTGCTTATGGTTCAGATGCCCTTGCTTATGGTTCAGATGCCCTTCCTTGAGGTTCAGATGCCCTCTTGCGCGGTCCCTGTGAGGGTCCTGCAGGCGAGGCCTAAGGGGATTATCCACACTGGGGGATTACACTGGATGTGGGGCCACAGCTCAGGCTCAAATCTCTCAGGTTTTAGTGAATGTCCCAAAGCCACTTGTGCAGAGCACTGTACACATACACGTGTACATGTGCACATCATGCACATACAGCAATCAAACTATAGGATTTCATATTAGACTTAGACAAACTTTATTGATCCACAAGGGAAATTATTTGGATACAGTAGCTCACTCATCACAATATAATATAAGAGAGTAACAAAAATAGATGGTATACCAAAAAAGAGTAAGAGACAGGTGTCAAATGAGACATAATTATAAAAATAAATGTATATGTACAAGTCAAAATAAAATAGAAAAATAAGTAATAAAATAAACTATAAAATCACAGCTATATACAAGAGACAAGAACAACAATACAATGTGCAAATAATATGCTGATTGACAGGGCATAAACTTATCCGTTACTTAAGATTGAATTGTTGTACAGCTGTAGGGAGTATTATCAAATATAACGCCAGAGTAGAGACACACTGCTGACATTTGCTTCTCTCAGTCTCAACACTGGGTGACCTTAAAGAACTTTATGTAAGATTTAGATTTTAATTTTTCAAATTTCAACTTGACCTCTCTGTGTTCCCAGATTCCCAGAAACATGCTCAATTCACAAGTCTGTTATTTGGGTTGCAGGTTTCAATGCTGGCATTGAAACTAAACCCCAGCCCCTGCAGCCAATCATGAGTCAGCGCTAGTGCAGCCTCTGCAGCTCAGGGAGGGAATTCTGGAGGTTCTGAGCTTCACATGAGGCAGGGCCTGTCCATATACTGAGAACGACTGTGTTCTCTATCTGCAGGTTGGATGTCTCATTGCAACCACTAACTATGACTGGGGGAATGTCTTGCCCAAAGACACAATGGTAGAATGAGGTTTGTTACTGGTTACCCTCTGGTTGTTGCTTATCGTCTAGCTCTATGACTGGTTACATTAGACAGCTGAAGAGTGCAGTGATCATATCAAATCATTTGCATACGAAAATGAATTCAAAACTACAAACAAAATCTACATGTATTTATTTTTATATTTATTATTGTCTAAATCTGGTCTTTCCTCATACACCTACTACCATGACTTATCTCGTGAGATGTGCCTTGCCCCACTTCTAATCAAAATAAAGGTTTGTACTTAAGCAGGTGTGTCAGCATCAAGAAATGCTCCTCTAGACTGTGCTGATGTCTTCCTCTCAGATGGGGGCAGAGACTCATTTCTCTATTGATCACGTTGTACTTTGCCATGAAATCTCCAAAAGGTAAAATCACAAATATTGAACCTGATCATTTCTATTAGAGACTAGAGCCATGAACTCACTGTATTACAACACAAACCTGCATTTGAACAAGATTTGTTTTCGCAGCCTCCCACCTGTATTAAATGTTATTGACCAGTGTAATACTGTGATGTCATCTGAAACCCAGCCAAACACAGAAGCACAGATTACATTCACATGTGTCCAACACTCTCTCAGTGAGGCACTACACAACACGGGCTGTCTTATCTGATTCAAGAGTTGACGAATCAGTCACACTGGTCATAAATTCTATTCTCACAAATACAGTCCCTGACAAAAGTCTTGTCGCTTATCAATTTTGTAGAAACAAAAGCTTATAACCTGACTTTAAATTAATCGATTGGTTTTAGAAATGTCTCATATGAAAGCTAAAACCCTCCCAAATTATGCTCAATATACTAAAATAAATTTGCTTCACTGAAGAAAGATTGATCATTTAATGAACACAGAAAGGTCAGATTTTGGCAAGACAAAAGTCTTGTCGCCTTGTCATATGATGCACCCAATCCTAGATTACAGCCTCACCTGTGATCAGTTACTGATCAATCAATTAGTGGGTGTGTAGAAAAAGAACCCCAGCACACCAGACCTTCACATCAACTGCAACTTGACCTCTGACAACATGCCTAAGCTCCACCCTGAGACCAAAGCGTTAATTATCAAGAGGCTGAAGACCAGATCCACTGCTGAGGTGGCTGACACCTTCAATGTGTCTCAGCGTCAAGTACAAAGAATAAGAAAAAGATCTGAAAAGACTGGAGATGTTTTTGACAAGCCCAGGTCCGGCAGACCCCGCAAGACAACTGCTCGGGAGGACCGTTTGTTGATTCGAAAATCCAAGGCCAGCCCCTTTTCCACTGCAGCAGAGCTCCACCAGGCCTGGTCACCTCAAGTCCCTGTGTCAACCAGAACAGTTTGTAGAATTCTGTCTCGAAATGGCCTCCATGGTCGAATCAGTGCACAGAAACCAGCACTAAACAAAAGGCAATTAAAAAACCGTGTGGCATTTGCCAAGGCCCACAGCCTGCTAAAAGGATGGACACTGGAAAAGTGGCAGAAGGTGGATTTCTCAGATGAATCCTCAGTTGAATTACATCACAGCCGCCGCAAATATTGCAGGAGACCTACTGGAGCCCGCATGGATCCAAGATTCACCCAGAAAACAGTTAAGTTTGGTGGCGGAAAAATCATGGTCTGGGGTTACATCCAGTATGGGGGTGTGCGAGACATTTGCAGGGTGGAAGGCAATATCAATAGCCTAAAATATCAAGAAGTATTAGCTACCTCTTACATTCCCAACCATAAAAGGGGTCAAATTTTGCAGCAGGATGGTGCTCCATCGCATACTTCTATCTCTACATCAAAGTTCCTCAAGGCGAAGAAGATCAAGGTGCTCCAGGACTGGCCAGCCCAGTCACCAGACATGAACATCATTGAGCATGTCTGGGGTAGAATGAAAGAGGAAGCATGGAAGGCAAAACCAAAGAATCTTGATGAACTCTGGGAGGCATGTAAGACTGCTTTCTTTGCTATTCCTCATGACTTCATCAACAAATTGTATGAATCATTGTCGAACCGCATGGATGCAGTCCTTCAAGCTCATGGAAGTCATACAAGATATTAAATATGGATCTCACAGCACCACTACTTAATTCACTGACGTTATGCAACATATTTTTGTATTTGAAGTAAATTATTTGTTCAATTTTCTGTAGGCAACAAGACTTTTGTCTTGCCAAAATCTGACCTTTCTGTGTTCATTAAATGATCAATCTTTCTTCAGTGAAGCAAATTTATTTTAGTATATTGAGCATAATTTGGGAGGGTTTTAGCTTTCATATGAGACATTTCTAAAACCAATCGATTAATTTAAAGTCAGGTTATAAGCTTTTGTTTCTACAAAATGGATAAGCGACAAGACTTTTGTCAGGGACTGTACTATACCATGATATACCATGGCCAAACCTCCTTGTCAAAGCCTAATCCCGTCAGATCTCTGAAGCTAAGCAGGGCTGGGTCTGGTTAGGACTTGGATGGGAGACACATTATACAGAAGAATCCACACAACAGATATTTGTTATAACTGGGTGAGGAGTTTGAGGAAGAGCGAGCGAGCACCCGATGGGAGAGCCTGCATGGATGTACTTCTATACAACACAAGGACTTCAGCACCACCTTCAAGAGGAAGGGCAAACAAACACCGTAAAAGCAAACCAAACGCAGTGTATCTAATGAGAAAGCATGAGACCTTTAAACACAGCCAGTATACCAGAGTACAGTACTGCATGCATATTACTGCATAATTCCTCAGATAAGACTGAGCATGTGCACATCTCAGATAATACACGTGTGTGGAGATAGCACTGTCCACTCTCTATACCCCCTGAAGCCCGTGCAGGACACCTTTCAATTAAAAGCATTAGGCTGTAATTGGCCCCACTTAAGCTCAGCTGTGTCTCACACATGAACACACGAGTTTAGTGACACACTGTCATGTCTGATATAACATTCAAGAAGATGTTCTGAAGTCTCGTGCACCTGAGCAAACCCACATGAAAGCTGCTCCTGTCTCTTCACATTCTGAGCGCTACGAGTTTGTGCTGCGCCTGGCGGAGGCTTATGGATCCAAAGACGTGGTCGGAGCTAAAAATAGTCCAAGATTAGGATCAATAGCTGCAGCTGGTTCCAACCGCGCTCACACTCAACTGTACAAATGTGCACCGTTATAACGCACGCACGCATGCACACAAATACGCACACACGCGGACAGACACTGTACATGACCGTGACACAGAGGAGACACACGACTCATAAGCCGCTCACATCGCTCCTGTACCGGGTTATCATCCTCCGCTCTCTCGCTATGGGGCCGCGCGCCTAGCAACAGGTCCGGCCACAGACAGACCGCTCCGGACCGGGCTAAAGGGACGGATGTGGGCCGAGTGCTTCTCTGTTTAAATAAAACAGCAGCACATGTGGATGTGCAAGGCTCTGCCGCACTGTCAAGTGCAGCCAACGCGCGGCGCACAGTCTGGACACCGTCGCCAACAGCCCGTATTTTTACAGGGTTTTGTCTACAACCACCCGCCCCACAGTGCACACATCTCCCGCACACTGGACACGGAAAACCGTGCTCGGTTTAAACAGGTGAGGAGTTTGAGGAGCGGAGAGCGCCCGAGGAGCGGCAGATGGAAGCAAACGGAGCTCCATCTCAATATCAACATAAACATGCTCACGGAGGCTTTGGCGCTCACGGCTCCACAGACTCCCCACTGTGCTCTGAGCGCTATGGGGAGCGGCTCTGACAGGCTCTGTGCAGCGGTACATTGTACCGACACCATCCCGCTGCGCACGGGCTTTCTACCGCTCCACCACCGGGTACATTTATAATGATTTCAGGCTGCGCCTTACCTTCAGTTCCGCACTCTCCGCCATCTTGTATTTCTGTGCGCAGGCGTGGTTAGCAGTTGTCACGTGACTGGGACGAGCAGAGCGCTGTGTGAACGCGCACATCAGGCGTGAACGCGCAGAGCGTCGGTGAACGCGCAGTTTGGCGTGAGCGCGCCGGGGATCGTGGTGCGTTCAAAGAGCCCATGTTTTATTTCTTCTTCATAAATGTCCTGAAACGACAATAAGACGTGCCAAAAGACGTGACATGGGACAGTGTAAGACACATTACTATTTGACTTTTACATTTGCCATAAAGTCGCGTGTGTGGAGCAGACTCTGAACGGCTCATATCAGAGCAGATGATTTATGTTTACTCCACTGAAACAACTCTCAAACCTGTCGGCCTGTCTGTCTGAGAGTTCTGTGCTCCTCCATGTTACGCCAACTCCACTTGTCTGCCATACCTGGCACATGATATTATAAGTCATATATGTATAGATAAAGACTTTAGTCAGTCGACATGTGTGCAGGCCTTTACTCGGGTTGGTGAGTAATACTGTCCAATCAAACCAAAGCACAACACAGGTGACTGTGTTTTATATTTATTTATATCATCGTGCACGTGTTCTTTCCATTCATTTACATTTTTACAACATTTACAGGTGCTGGAGGCTTTCTATGAGTTCACATTGTTCACTTTGCATGGTGCTTCTCGTGTTGGCCTCTAGATGGCGTCATTTGATTTCAGATGAATCTCTACAGCCCAAACGGCCGTTCTTTTGAACTTTCACAGTTCATTTTGGGCTTTGCTTTGAAGACTATCTTGAGTGTAGTAGTGTAGTACTATTTACATATGGCCTCTGTGTGACTGCTCATACGCTCTGTTCAGGTTTCAGCTTCCTATTAATGGGGGACATTTTGAGGACGTTTTACCATTCAAAGTTTTGAATTGTTACTCAGAGGTTGCAGAGTAGCCAAAATCCAAAAAAGTAGAAGGACAAAGAAGTGGTCCAAGAAATTACTGAAGTAACAGTAAAATAGCATGTTATAGTATTTGGGAAAAGTACTACTTAAGTAAGAGTATAACTTAAAGGTGCATTGTGTAACTTTTCTGGTGGAGGGTCTGCCATGTGCTATTTTTCCATGGAGATATTTTCTTTGTCTCAGATGTTTCACAGTATGCCATTAAACCTTTCTATCTTCATGGAGACCAGACCAAGTTACAGGTCAGATCTGTGGAGAGGCGACCCCGCTCACAGTCAGAATGTCTGTTTTTCTAGGTATTTTTGAGCTATAAAACCACCTGTAATTGAATAAATGTAAAGTAGAGCTGTTTAAAGTCACACTGTGGAACATTTGAAGCAGAGCAATGACACATCCATACAAACAAGCAGGTGACGGATGCCCAACCGAAATGTTACATAGTACACCTTTAAAGAGTAACTGTCGGGACGTAACGTCTGATTTATAATTTAAAGTGAATGTAATTTGAAGGTCCGATATTAAAGAATGCACAAAATCTGGTAAGAACAGACACCAAAATTAGACAAACTAAACCATATCTGAAGGAGCTGCAAGAAACACAAATGTTCAAATCATTTCATATATCCACATAAAGTTCTTGTCACTTTAGACTTACTCACAGCGGGAAGAGGAAGCATAACTTTTACTCAAGTAAGAGTATTGTTACTTCAATAAAAAAGATTACTCAAATAGGAGTAAAAGTAGGATGCTAGAAAACTACTCTGAACAGTACAATTTCAATGAAAAGTTACTAAAGTAAATGTAACTGAGTATTACCCACCTCTGTTCTTGATTATTTTCAACATTCTAGAACCCAGAAGAAGATATCATTGTCCCTTGCATATTTTTCTGTCTTATGTTATGATTTACCAAAATGTCCACATTATTTTATCAGCTACTTGTTTAGTTTTTTGATCCCACCCTAAAACCAGTGCAAAAAGCCAAAAAGACAGTGTGCAAAATGAAGCATAGGCCTGTAAGCTGAATATCACTTTGGGGACCACTTCTTTAAGCAAATGCGACTTCACTGGTGGGAATGTACTGAATGTACTGCTGTCAATCTGTGTCATAGTTTTACATCATTCTAATGGCAGCGTGTGAAGAAAACTCAGCATTACAACAAGTCCTTCTCATCATCAACGCACACTATTCCATCCAAATGTACACACAAAGAACTCGTTTTTCACACAGTTTAAATGTGCACTATGTCACTTTTTGCTTGGGGGTCCGTCACCTGCTTGTTTCTATGGAGATGTTACAACTCTGCTTGGAATGTTCCACAGTATGACACTACGACATTAAACAGTTCTATCTTACATTTATTCAATTACAGGTGGTTTTACAGCTCAAAAATATGTAGAAAAACAGGTGTTCTGACTGTAAGCGCGGTCGCCTCTCCACAGATCTCACCTTTAAGTTGGTTTGGGTTGGTCACCATTAAGATAGAAAGGTTTAATGCCATACTGTGATACATTTCAGACAAAGCAAAACATCTCCATGACAGACCCTTCACCGGAAAAGTTGCACAATGCACCTTTAAGCTTATATTTTTATTGGTGAAAATACTAAAAAAAAAAAAAAACTTTGGACTTTGTGTACAGTATGGTTGCTTGGTACTTATGGAAATACATCTTTCTTTCATTGGGACCGAGCCGAGAGACAAAATCCCAGCAAGGGGCTCATTATAACCATGTCTGGAGCGTGAAAATAAAAAAAAGCATGCAGTAAACAAGGATGGACACACCAGTGACCGGTATCAAAAATTAGAACTCGATGAGCGCTAATATTGAGTGAAAGTCCCACCAAAAGTAATGAAAGATGACTTAGCAGTGCCACCTCAAACTTCGATTTTCATGGGGCCTATGGGAGTCCAACACGGAAAAAAGGAACATACAAACCTGAAACCTGCCACGAAAATAGAACATTAAAAAAATTATATTATGGCCCTGCCTCAAACCCAACAGCAAGTCAGCCATACTGGATTAAAACCGGGAATGACACCGGCACACTCAGGACTTCTCCTCATACAGTTTTCATCACAAACACTTTCAATTTGGCCAAAACACACAAGATCCAAGTGCAAATAAAGATTATCAATTACATTTTGAATATGAATTTGGTGTGGTCATGGTGAATTTTCTCTTCTCCTCTCTCCTCTGCTTCTTTGCTCTTCTCTTTTATGCTCCTCTCTTCTGCCCCTCTGCTCCTCTTCTCTGCTGCTCCTCTCTGCTCGTCTCCTCTCTCCTCTGCTCCTTTCTCCTCTGGCCCTCTCTTCTCTCCTTCTCTGCTCCTCTCTTGTCTCTTCCTCTGTCCTCTGCTCAGTTCCGCTCCTTTTCCCTCTGCTTCTCTGCTATTCTCCTCTTAACCGCTCCCCTCTGCCCCCCTCTCCTCTGCTCTTCTCTCCTCTGCTCTTCTCTCCTCTGCTCCTGTCTCCTCTGCTCTTCTCTCCTCTGCTCCTCTCTCCTCTGCTCTTCTCTCCTCTGCTCCTGTCTCCTCTGCTCCTCTCTCCTCTGCTCCTGTCTCCTCTGCTCCTCTCTCCTCTGCTCCTCTCTCCTCTGCTTCTCTCTCCACTGTTCCTCTCTCCTCTGCTCCTTTCCTGCTCTCCCCTCTGCCCCCTCTCCTCTGCTCCTCTCTCCTCTGCTCCTCTCTCCACTGCTCTTCTCTCCTCTGCTCTTCTCTCCTCTGCTACTCTCTCCTCTGCTCCTGTCTCCTCTGCTCCTCTCTCCTCTGCTCCTGTCTCCTCTGCTTCTCTCTCCACTGCTCCTCTCTCCTCTGCTCTTCTCTCCTCTGCTACTCTCTCCTCTGCTCCTGTCTCCTCTGCTTCTCTCTCCACTGCTCCTCTCTCCTCTGCTCCTTTCCTGCTCTCTCCTCTGCTACTCTCTCCTCTGCTTCTCTACTCCTCTTTCCTCTGCTCCTTTCCTCCTCTCTCCTCTGCTCCTCTGTTCCTCTGCTTCTCTGCTCCTCTCTCCTCTGTGTCTCTCTCTTTTGCTTCTTTCTCTTCGCTGTGCCATACCCCTTGTTGAAATGATGACCAAAAACTATTTCTCTCACACACAGTTTCACTACTGTTACTCTTCCTATGTCCAAGATATCACTCACGCAGGAGGAAAAGTCATTTTATTGTATTTTATTTTGAATGATATCATTTGTTCCAGATGGAGCTCTGGGTGCTGCTGGATTTGTTGTGGAGCCAGGCAGGAGGACAGGAGCTCCCAGGTCTGTGGCCTCAGTTCCGAAATCAAAAACATTTTTTCTCTTTTTTGATGTCTGTAAGTGATGTATCCACTATGATCCTGAAGAGCCCCTGATCTGCTGACCTACGATAATCACTACATTGACTTTCATTAAATGAAATATGCATCAATATTTTAGGGGCTCTATATTTTTCATGTGCACGTTCTCTTTACATAAGTGGGGATGTTTTTTTTTTTTTTGTTTTTTTTTTTGCAGTACTAGAAGATTCTAGCAGTGAAGAGTCAAATCAGTAAGTTCATTCATTAACCACTAGATTTCTATAGCACCTGTCAAAGCTTTACTGTGCATTACTCATGAACAACACACTCAGTGGAGGTACACTGCTGTTGTAGCCACAGCTGCCCTGTGGAGACTGACAGAAGCTAGTCTGCCAATCTGCACCATCGGCCCCTCTGACCACCACCATCACTCACATATACACTTTCATACTAGACAATGTGGGTGAAGTCTCGCCTAAGGACACAACAGTTTTTGTCACTGGCGTCCCACTGTGGCTCCTGGTATTCCCCGCGATCTCCCATCCAAGTACTAACCAGGCCCGGCCATGCTGAGCTTCAGAGAGCAGATGAGATGAGGCTTTGAGAAGCCTCTGTGGCCACATACAGTGTTTCATTCTTCTGTTTATTGCAGTGTTGTTTTTAATGATAATATACATTTAGAGAAGGGTTTGGACTATCCTGCTTTAGGGTTTTTGTATCAATGGTATAAAGTACTTTGAATATTATCATCTATTATGGTATTTTTCTGTATCAGTATATGGCACTTCTAAATGTGTTATGGTGACAGGCCTGTGGGGGGCTCTGGAGTAGGTCTGTGTGGACAGTAGATCTCTGTGGACAGTAGATCTCTGGACAGTAGGTCTCAGTGGACAGTAGAACTCAGTGGACAGTAGATCTCTGTGGACAGTAGATCTCTGGACAGTAGATCTCTGTGGACAGTAGATCTCTGTGGACAGTAGGTCTCTGTGGACAGTAGGTCTCTGTGGACAGTAGGTCTGTGTGGACAGTAGGTCTCAGTGGACAGTAGGTCTGTGTGGACAGTAGATCTCTGTGGACAGTAGGTCTGTGTGGACAGTAGATCTCTGTGGACAGTAGATCTCTGGACAGTAGATCTGTGGACAGTAGATCTCTGGACAGTAGATCTCTGTGAACAGCAGGTCTCAGTGGACAGTAAATCTATGTGGACAGTAGGTCTGTGTGGACAGTAGGTCTGTGTGGACAGTAGATCTCTGTGGACAGTAGATCTCTGGACAGTAGATCTGTGGACAGTAGATCTCTGGACAGTAGATCTCTGTGAACAGCAGGTCTCAGTGGACAGTAAATCTATGTGGACAGTAGGTCTGTGTGGACAGTAGGTCTGTGTGGACAGTAGAACTCAGTGGACAGTAGATCTCTGTGGACAGTAGGTCTCTGTGGACAGTAGGTCTGTGTGGACAGTAAATCTTTGTGGACAGTAGATCTCTGTGGACAGTAGATCTCTGTGGACAATAAGTCTGTGTGGACAGTTGATCTCTGTGGACAGTTGATCTCTGTGGACAGTAGGTCTGTGTGAACAGTAGGTCTCTGTGAACAGTAGATCTCTGTGGACAGTAGATCTCTGGACAGTAGGTCTGTGTGGACAGTAGATCTCTGTGAACAGTAGGTCTCAGTGGACAGTAGGTCTGTGTGGACAGTAGATCTCTGTGAACAGTAGGTCTCAGTGGACAGTAGGTCTGTGTGGACAGTAGATCTCTGTTGACAGTAGGTCTGTGTGGACAGTAGAACTCAGTGGACAGTAGATCTCTGTTGACAGTAGGTCTGTGTGGACAGTAGATCTCTGGACAGTAGATCTCTGGACAGTAGGTTTGTGTGAACAGTAGGTCTCGGTGGACAGTAGGTCTGTCTGGACAGTAAATCTCTGTAGGTCTCTGTGCTGTGGTCCTCCTCAGTGTCTCTTCATAGGAGATCTTGCAGGAGTGTCTTGTGTTGTGGTCTGCAGCTCTGAGGGCATCTACCCTCAGCCCAAACTGAGCTGGGCTTCTGATTCCACCCACCAAACACAGGTGGAGCCAATGGAGAACCAGCTCCACTGCATCAGCAGCTCACTCACCTTTGATCCTAACCCCATTGCTCATGTAACATCAGCATGTCCCACAGCTAGAAGAGCGCCACCTACAGTCTGCTCTGTGAGTCTGCTCCTGTCTGCACCTGTCTGCCCTTGTCCTTAGTGAGACAGTTCTAAATATGTGTCCACAGCTCCAGTGGAGATGTCCTCAGATGCGACCCTCCCCTGCTCCACCTCCTCGGCTCCAGTGATGAGTCTGAAGTGGACCTTCAACTACAAATGTGACCTATGCCGCCCCCTGGAGGTCGTTTGTTTCTTGCTCTCACTCCAGAGCAAGAGGGCGTGTACCTCTGTGAGCTACACAGGGATCACCACACCTACATCTCCAGGACGCAGCTCAGAGCAGGTGAGTCCTAAGACCAGGTGAGTCTTGAAACCAGGTGAGTCCTGAAACCAATGGAATTCTGAGTCACATAGCTCTGCTATTCAAATAAATTCCAAATTATGTTCAATTTAAAACCAAATAAAGATGAAGACATACCAGGATATTGATGATAATGTGATGCTGATTCCAGAATAAAGAGCCCATAGTCTAAACGATATAAAAAGCATTTTTAGACGTAGTGTCCATCCACTATACTAGTATAGCCATATGTGTTTTATGTGTCCTACAGCAGATCACCCTGATTCCTCTGTACTTGTACCTATGACTCTAGTCAGTTGCTTCCGTCTCATAATCCTGACTGGCTTCATCCTGTGGAAATGTATAAAGTGAGAAGATCCTCCAGAGAAGCTTCAGACCAGCACCTCACACACACTGTTGAAACATATTCACCTGAAAAACTTTGTCCAACTGTGAAAATTACATTTTCATTTGCAATGGAATCTGCTTGGATGATTGAGGGATCACACAGACTACTGTTACTACAGTTACATGTGAACAGGACTGCTCCCTGAGTGCTACTGTTTTTATAGTGAGTACTACTGTTTTTATAGATGCTTGTACCAGGAGTGAAAGTGACAGCATTGATTTAAACTATGTCACTGTGTGAGTTCATGCTAGAGATAACTGTTCTCATCATCACCCACAACCACCGAGCAGGAGAATTTTTGGTGGAATATTTTTTTAAAATTTAAAACAATTATATTATGTTATTATGTTATTGTAACCCCCTGTTTTGTTTTGTTTTTTTGTTTGTTTTTGTAGTATTTATCTTGCCATCCTCATGCTGCATTAGGCAGCAAACTCTAACATATAGCAAAGGTGGCCAAGCTTGTAAAAACTTACTGATATAGTGATATAGTAAAAACCGATCAAAAATTTTGAATAAATATTGATATGCCCTGATGACGCCCTGTACAAGAAGAGCCAAAGTCGCCTCCACCTTCTGAGGAGACTGAGTTCTTTTGGAGTGTGCAGGCCCTGCTCAAGACTTTTTATGACTCTGTGGTGGCCTCTGCTCTCCTCTACGCTGTTGTCTGCTGGGCCCCGAGCAGCACAGAGCGGGACAGGAAAAGACTGAACAAACTAGTCAGGAGGGCCAGCTCTGTCCTGGGCTGTCCTCTGGAGTCTGTGGAGGAGGTGGGTGAGAGGAGGGTGCTGGCCAAACTCACATCCATCATGGCCGACACCTCTCACCCTCTGCACCGGACTGTAGAGGAACTGAGCAGCACCTTCAGCGGCCGACTGAGGCACCCTCAGTGTAAGAAGGAACGCTACCGCAGGTCCTTCATCCCCACTGCTGTCAGACTGTACAACTCCACTGTATAACACATGCAATAACCTGTGCATTAACCTGTGCAATAGCCCGTGCAATAACCTGTAACCATGTCACCTCATCAGTAACCGCCTCCACTGTCCTCAGATTATATATTTATATATTTGTATATTTGTATTCTTTTACATATATATATATTATATAAGAGATATGTTTTATTATATATTTACATTTCTTTCACTCCCTGTACATAAGAGCTACCTGATGTTGTAAATATGTTAATATTTATTGTGATTTTATTTTTTATTTACTTATTGTTCTGAGTGTTTGCACAATTTTTCACAACTTTTTGCACTATACTGTCCCCTGACTGTGAGCTTCTGTCACGAGTGAATTTCTCCTCTGTGAGATCAATAAAGTCTTATCTTATCTTATCTTATCTTATCTTATCTTATCTTATCTTATGAAGACACTTGTGTTGAAACCCGTTGGCTTGTCCCATGTAATCATTAAAGGACTTTTATTCTAATTCCAACAGAGTACTTCGGACTTTTTGTTTTTACATTATAAGCTTGGTCATTTTCACTGTTAGCTTTTGAGCCTCGTCCTTGAGGAGCACCTGTTGTGGACTTCCACTAAGATACCCTGAAGCTCTCACTTCCTCTGTTTTTACACCTTTTTGAAAGCTCTTCAGGATTCTCACTAGGAGCTCTCTGCAAAGACTGACAAGAACCAAGCAGGAGAGCACATGGCCTACTGAAGTTTGTGTTAGGTGCAGTTGTACCCACTCTGTGTGGCATGTTACAGTGTAATATTACAATCTTCACCATTCACAATTATACCCTTCTTAGGCTTAAAAAACCTTTCAAAACTCTCCAAAAATTTCAGCCACTTTTGATGCATGACAACAGCTGCACGTGCTTTAGGGTCTGAAGACACAATTATGAGTAAATACACCACTCGAGAAGAATCTGAACATTCCAGAGCTAACAGCAGATAGTCTTCTGCAGAGCTGGTCTAGGAAATGCATCACAACAGTTAGTGACCTTTATATTTGCAAATCAGGAATAGGATCAAAAGTCAAACAAAAGATCCTTTCCAACTAAAACCTGATGAATCCCAGTTTGAATTGTCTCCTTTTGATGCCAAACGCACCTCCACAAAAGACCTCGCATTACAAAACAGCGACTGACAACTTCCCAGTTTAAGTCCCAATGAAGCCAAAATGGGAGTGTGATTTAGGGTGAGTTTACACAGCCCAAGAGTGGAATAAGTGACTGAACTTTGCTCAAACAAAACGAGTCTCTACCAAACACAGACACATTCAATTCAGCGTCTATCATACAGGCGTAGCAGTGCCATCTCCATAGAGACAGGGGGCAGACCCTGCACCAAAAAGTTCACCTTTAAACTGATGATGTGTTTATGTGTTATGTTTTGTCCTTCCAGTTAGGTCTACATTAGTCTAGTTCCCTCGAAATACTTTTTTTTTTTTTTTTTTTTTTTTTAACTCTTACTACAGACATTTCTTGGACTTTCTATATACTCAAATACAATATGACTCCACACCACTGAGGACGAGCTCCTTCACTTACAGAGGTCAACCAGTAGAGGTCACTATACATCAGCAATCCAATACACAGGGCTGCTCCTTAGATACAGGCCCCTTCTTAGTTTGGGGTACCCTTCAGAGCGCTATCCCAACACAATCACTGCGCATCCCCATAATGAAACTACTGCACATTGTATCAGGTTTGTCAAGTTGTTGTGACAGTTTTGTATCATGTTTTTGTGTCTTTATGGAGAATTGTTGTGTGGGAGCATGGGGGACAAAGGTTTGTGTCTTACAGCTAACTTGTAAGGAGGGTTTGAATAGGGCCCGGGAGATATTGCAAAAATCCTCAAACATGCATGGATGACATCTAAAACCTCTTCAGACAGGTTTTGATGAGGGAACAATGTTATAGCATGGTAGAAAGCTAAAAAAAATATATATATACATGTATTGACACATGTAGTTTAATCACTGATCTTCTGCAGTGTGGAGAAACACTACGTAGCTAGAACCAGGTGTGCTGTGGGAAGGTCTCATTTCAGCTTAAGTGCATTTGACAGATTCATAGATTTTTCTAATTGTGACTTGGTCTCATCACGGACGATGACAACATGGAGTACAGAGGACTAACGCAGGACTTTGTGGATTGGTGTCACCGGAACCACCTTCTCATCAACGCGGGGAAGACCAAGGAGATGGTGGTGGACTTCCGCAGACGCCACTCTACTGCCCCCCCACCAGTGAACATCCAGGGAAGAGACATTGAGAGAGTGGACTCTTACAAGTACCTGGGTGTGCATCTGAACAATAAACTGGACTGGACTCATAACACAGATGCACTGTACAGGAAGGGCCAGAGTCGGCTCTATCTCCTGAGGAGACTGCGGTCCTTTGGAGTGAGAGGGCCACTCCTGAGGACCTTCTATGACTCTGTGGTGGCATCAGCCATCCTGTACGGTGTGGTCTGCTGGAGCAGCAGCATCACAGAGAGGGAGAGGAAGAAACTGGACAAGATCATCAAGAAGTCCAGCTCCATCCTGGGCTGTCCTCTGGACTCGGTGCAGCAGGTGGGGGACAAGAGGGTCCTGGCTAAACTCATGTCTATGCTGGACCATGAGGGTCACCCCCTGCAGGACGCCCTGTCTGCTCTGGAGAGCAGCATCAGTGACAGACTCACCCTCACTGTGTTAAGGAGAGATTTCGCAGGTCTTTCCTTCCTGCTGCTGTCAGACTGTATAATGATCAATGCTAGTCATGTGTCATCGCCATAGCAACCATGTGTCATCTCCATAGTAATAATAACAATGTGCAATATTATTTAAAGTCACTACCTGCTACTTATTTATTTACCCACCACTGTCCATCACTGCACTGTACACAATCATCTCAGAATCAAAAACACTTATTGTGCAATGTTCCTGTGCCTTTTAGCTTAGCTTACAGTGTTGTGTTTTTAGTTGATTGTAAATACTTGCATGCTCTTATTTTCCTACTGTTTCTGTAACTTGCGTTGTGACACTGCAATTTCCCCATTGTGGGACAAATAAAGGATTATCTTATCTTATCTTATTTTATCTTTAACAGGATAGTACCAGTGCTAAATATTGCATAGTTTTATATCAGTTAAGTGACAGTTTGTGAAGAAAAATAAAAAACAAAAAGTTGGAAAATACAAGAAGTAGCAGTGAGTTCTAAAACAGAATACCTCTACCTATGTCATCAACTCTCACCAAGTCCATCCATAAAATAGAGGTTTATTTATTTATTGTCAAAAAATAAATGGTGAGGCCTAAATCATTAAAAGCTGTAAAAAGTGGATTTTGCAGAATCTATTCTGCAAAATCCAGATTCGCCTTAACTAAAACAGTGTGCCGCGACTCAAAAAAGGTTCAAAACACTGACTTGCCTAAATGCTTATGTCAGTACAGAAATGGTGCACGACTCAATTCCAAAAGTGTATCTCCTCTTCTTCTTCAGTCACATCTCAGTTCTCTTTTCTCGCTTCCTTCTCCTTGATTCCTCAATTCTCCATTTTTCAGCTGTCAATCAAATGTGTCATATTAAGTGTTGTCCCAAAGAAAACCACAGAATGAAGGAGTAAACCTGAGGGAGGGTTCAGGAGCAGACACCAGAGTTAAGAATCAAACTTTACTGGTCTCATTGAGGAGTTTAGAGCCTCTCTCCTCTCTGTGTCTCCTCTGTGGGCAGGACTTCCTCACCCATTTTCTTCAGAATCGAGGAATCAAGGAAGTGACATTGACCTGACCTGAACTCTGCCCTCACCATGACCTCCTCCTTTCCCTCTCCTCTCCTTCCCAACTATAGCACTCTCTCTCCTGCTGACAGTCGCACTACACTGCCCCTTTAAGCGCTCCTTCGTCCTCTCATCCCTTCTGCACATGCTCACAGCTCCATGCCCCAGCTCTGTCTCTCCCCCGTCACTCAGCAGCTGTGGCCGGTACAAGAAGAGAGCCAGTCCAGTGGAGCAGCAGTGGACACCGGGACAGGTAGGTGGAGGAGTGCGTCGGAGCGTGCCATCAAATTACACGTCTTGGAATCTATGTTATTTTCTTTATTTCAGATTATCACGTTCTGGATCTGCACTGACACAAGTTGGGAGTTTATGGGGATCTTGAGATATGTTTTATTTGTCGCTATTGGAAACAACCCACTGTTTGTTTGTTTGTTTGTTTGTTTGTTTGTTTTTTTAAGTTGTACAACCACCTGTCTCACTTTGTACATGAAGTCAGTGCCAATTTCACACTTAACTTTTTAAATTGCACACTGTAAATTTTGCAAAAATGTTAGATTTCTGCAAAAACATGGATTTTCTTTAAATAAGATCAAATGTATAACGTTTAGTATCCAAATGAGCTTGGTTTGGACTTTGTTTTCCTGCTATTAAAAACTAACACATGCTCATAAAAGCTTGCATATGTTGTTTGTTGTTGTTATGGAGTGATGTCCCTGTCACTGCTCCGGTCACATGACCTCTGTTTGGATGTAGATACACATATTTCTCTTCTTCATTTGGCATATCACCCGCTTCCTCTCTCTCTTGCTCTTTTCCCCGTACCCCTCTCTCTTTTTATGCAAACTACATTGCAGATGAGTATATTTATTTTTACTCACATGAATTGCATATATACTGAGCCATTCTGGAGTCAAATTAGAAAAGCCTAGAATTTAGACTAATCCAACTATGGCCTGAAATTAAAGTTCCCAGAGATAAGCATTAATCAAAAAGAACAATTAAAAACAAGTTCAAATGTCACCGTGGCGTCTCCTTAAAAACTCAAAAGACATTACACCAATGGAAGAAGAGTCCAAACATTTTTAAACATAGAAAGAAGAAACTTGGCATGAACCCTAAACCCAACAGGAAGTCGGCCATATTGGGCAGAACTCCATTTTTGGAAAAATCATACTTCTCATACTTGGAATATCTTCACCTTGGATTTTCATTCAAAAGGCTTGAAAACTGGTCAAAAAAAACCTAGGCCCGTGTGTGATTAAATGATTTTTTATCAATTTTGATACAAAACAGTGGCCATTTTGAAAAGCATACAAACATACTTATTTCTCACAAATAATGTCGTATTGACTCGGACCCAATGGACCATTTGTGTGTATTGACGACCTGAATGCAATGATGTACATTATATAGAGCCATGACATAAAACTGCTCTACTGCACCCCCTTGAAAATGTTGTTTATTGTAGGCCATTCAAATTTGGCACAGACATCCTTCTTCTCATACTGAACAAAAAAGCCGATGAGAACATACTTCTATTTGCAACATGTGACTGTGACACTGTCAGAAATCCTCTCATTGGAAAGAACGGAGTAACACGTATACAAACACATATATACACTGATGTTGGAGGGAGGGGCGATGTAGGCGGACACGAGAGGCAGGATCTTTGCGGTGGCATCTGACTGTGGTTGTGTGGTGTGGCGAGAGCCTATAACGCCGTCTGCAGCTTTAAGTTTATTTCAATTTAATTTTAGTATTCAGGTTTTGTTAACACAACAGACAGGTGCATCAAACCATCTCTGTACAACTACAATAACAAATCAAACAATTACATTCAATACACACACACACACACACACACACACACACACACACACACACACACACACACACACACATAAAAACTATACAATATGCCACCTTCTCCCACGCCTCCTTCCTGCACACAACAAGAGATGGAAATACATCTTCAACTTCAACTAAATCTTCAATATAATCCTGTGCTACGTTTAGGTGAGGTGAGCGGTTTTACCTGCTCTATGCACTTTGGATTATATAATTTAAATAGAGAAATATGTTTTTGTTTCTTATTATATCATTAAGTCCGAAAATGAAAGAAGTAGCATTTTGAAGCGTGATCCTGTCTGTGCGCCCTCACTGTTAGTGTAAGTTCAATAAGATAAGATAAGATAAGATAAGATAGCAAAAAAAAAGGAGAAAATTTAATTTGTCAACTGGACATAGTTTATTTGGTTGAATACGTTTCGCAGCTCATCCAAGCTGCTTCTTCAGTTCTGGTCAGATGCTGGCGGACACTGCTTTATATCTGCCTGAAGGGAGGAGCTTAATTACAATGAAAATTACTCTGAGACAACACATATTTAAATACAGTTTCAGTTGGTCAGGTGATACAATATGGAGTTGTTAACAGTTTCTGTTAGTCATGTGAGTCTATTCAATATGGAGTGGGAGTGGGGGAGTAGTTAGCATAACCATTCAGGGCCATGATGGGTGTTTTCACACCTCTGGACCTGACCTGGCTAGTCCCATTGTTTTCCCAGTTTGTTTTGATTTAGGTTTGAGGATAGAGTTATAGATGGGAGACAAATGATGTCTGAGACCCCCATTTCTGTTCAAGGAAGGATTCTCTTTCTTGACAAAAATAGCTTCTTTAACTCCCCTCTCAAACCAGTTCTTTTCTCTGGCCAAGATCTGGACCTCGCTGTCCTCAAAGGAGTGGCCTGTGGCTTTTAGGTGGAGATGTACGGCAGATTGCGGCCCACCCTGGTTTTCCCGTCTGTGTTGATACATCCTTTTGTGAAGTGGCTGTTTAGTTTCTCCAATGTAGCGCTCACTGCAGTCTTCACTACACTGAATGGAGTAGACCACATTGCTTTGTTTGTGGCTCGGAGTTTTGTCCTTAGGATGGACCAGTTTTTGTCTTAAAGTGTTTGTGGGTTTGAAATAGACTGGGATTTCATGTTGTCTGAAGATCCTCTGTAGTTTTTCGGAAACGCCAGCCAGGTAAGGAATAGTTACACCCCTTCTCCTGGGCTCTGGTTCTCTGTTGTCCTGTTTCTTTGTTCTCTTCGTTTTATTGAAAGCCCATTTAGGATATCCACAAACGGAGAGGGCTTTCTCCACGTGTTGTTCTTCTTTCTCCTTTCCCTCTGCGCTTGTAGGAACCACTTGGGTCCTGTGATGTAATGTCCGAATGACTCCCAGTTTGTGCTGAAGTGGGTGGTGTGAATCAAAAAGCAGATATTGGTCGGTGTGTGTGGGCTTCCTGAAGACCTCTACCTGGAGTCGCCGGTCTTCTCTTATTGTTACTGCACAATCTAAGAAGGCCAATGTGTTGTCCTTGGCATCTTCACGTGTGAATTTGATGTTCGGATCTACAGAATTGATGTGTGCAGTAAAAGGTTCCAAATCTTGAATTTTGATTTTTGAGAAATTATCATCAACATAACGATACCAGTGTGTGGGTGGAGTGCCTGGATATGAGGCCAGGGCACTCTGTTCAAATTGTTCCATGTATAAGTTTGCAATGATAGGGGAGACCGGTGAGCCCATTGCACAGCCGTGGATTTGCTTGTAAAAGTTTCCTCTGAACTGGAAATAGGTGGTACTTAAACAAATTTCCAGCAGTTGGCAGATTTGGTCGGGTGAAAGTTTGGTTCTCTCTTCTAGCTTGGTATCCTCCAGTAGTCTCCTCCTTGCTGCCTCCACCGCTACCGATGTAGGGATACAAGTGAAAAGAGAGGTCACATCAAAGGAAACCATTGTCTCATCCAGGTCAAACTGGAGATGCTTGATTTTGTTCACAAATTCGGCTGTGTTCTCAATGTGGTGCTCCGTGTTACCCACCAGCGGAGCCAAGATGGTTTTTAGGTGTTTGGCCACATTGTACGTGATGGAGTCTGTGCTGCATACAATGGGTCTGAGTGGTACTCCTTGTTTGTGGATCTTTGGGAGGCCATAGATGCCAGGGATGGAGTCACCAGGGTACAGTCTGTAATATAGCTGTCGATCAATGACTTCTTCCTTCTCCAACTTCTGCAAGCAATCAATGATCTTCTTTTTGTACACATTGGTGGGGTCCCGTTTTAGTAATTCCTAGGTTGTGGTGTCACTGAGTAGGCTGTTAACCTTAGCCTCATAATCAGCTGAGTTCAGGATCACAGTGCATCTCCCTTTGTCAGCTGGGAGGATGTTGATGCTGTGGTCCTTCTCCAGAGCAGCGATGGCCTTCCTTTCCTCTGGTGTTACATTGGAGGGTGGAGGTTTGGCATTGCTCAGTGCAGCTGTTAATTTCAGTCTAAGGTCTCCAGCTTCTGTCTCCGTGAGCTTGTTGTTCCTGATGGCAGTTTCTGCTGCTGTGATGTAATCCACCGTGGGGATGCGGTTAGGAGTCACAGAAAAATTCAGTCCTTTGGAAAGTACTTCTTTCTCTGCCTGAGTGAGCACCCGGTTGGAAAGATTTTTCACCCAGCGTTCTTTGTGCAATGCTTGGCTAGGTTTATCCTCCTTCCTTTTGTTACTCCGATCCTTGGGGTTAGTTTGATGGTGATTTTGGAGTTGTGTAAACTTTCTTATGTGCCGTTCTTTCTTTCCGCCAGCATCTGACCAGAACTGAGGAAGCAGCTTGGATGAGCTGCGAAACGTATTCAACCAAATAAACTATGTCCAGTTGACAAATTAAATTTTCTCCTTTTTTTGCCATGGATTCTACCTGGACGACTGAGGGATTTTACATACATAAGATAAGATAAGATAAGATAATCCTTTATTTGTCCTACAATGGGGAAATTGCAGTGTCACAACGCAAGTTTCAGAAACAGTAGGAAAATAAGAGCATGCATCAAAATCAATATAAATAATAATAATAATAATAAGTATTTACAATCAACTAAAAAACACAACACTGTAAAGCTAAAAGGCACAGGAACGTTGCACAATAAGGCCCAATCCCAATTCTCCCCCTTAGCCCTCTGTCTTTGTCTTAGCCCTACCCCTCTGTCTTTAAACAGAGGGTTAAGGCAAAGGGGTGTGTTTTAAACCCTTAGAAATGGGACACCCCTTTGCAGTCGCAACAATATGACATTATTTTTAAAGTATTGTGCTCCTTTTGAGTTTGTTTTAAATTAACTTTGCAAAAAGTCAAATGTTTTTTTAATTTTTTATTTTTTTTTTAAATGACTATACTCTGTACAACATATGTAAATCAAATTTTAATCAACTGTAACACAAAATTAAAATGCTGCAGAGGTGGACGGAGTTGTAGAGGATGCCTGGTACACACAAAAAAGAAAACAAAATTAATACATAGTCATAAACATATATAGTTGTTCTGGTACCTACAAATATTATAGAATGTAATATACCTTATATTTTATTTTCAAATTCTCCCACTTTTTTGAAGCTTGTTGGGCTGACACAACTCCAACAAGTCCAGCCTCCTACAAGAAATTTGTAAACAAAATACAAATGTGATTAATAACATGTCATTAAATAGGGGATAATTTACAAGGCGAAACGAAACAATAATATTTTAGGCCATGCATGTTCGTAATACTTTACACATTCTACCGTAACAAGCGTATAGTTCTAACCAGGCATGTTACGATAAGCCGTATATGTCAGAAAGCGTAAATGCAGGCGCCATGAGTATACCTACAACTTTTCAAAAGTTACTACAGTTTTATACAACTTTTTATGAGGTTCTTGAATGCAAAATACTCACATTTGTCCAATTTCTTCCCGATTGCTTGACACTTCCTGATTTCCGTGTTACTTTTTGCTCCGACTTGCGTTAAGCCACGCCTATCCCCTTTGCACAAAGGGTGCATCTGAAAAAGCTCTGTTCAAAGGGCTAGAATAGCCCTTCCCCTTAACCCTCGCACTTACAGAAAAGAGTATTGGGATACCCCTCTGTCTCTCGTGAACGCGCACAACAGAGGGGTAGGGCTAAGACAGAGGGCTAAGGGGTAGAATTGAGACGCAGCCCAAGTGTCTTTGTTTCTGAGCAATGAACAAACGGCAGTTAAAGTGACTCCAGTATAGTAATATATAATATTACTACAATAAAGTGACTCAGATGATTGTGTACAGTGCAGTGATGGACAGTGGTGGTTAAATAAATAAGTAGAAGGTAGTGACTTTAAATAGTATTGCACATTGTTATTATTACTATGGAGATGACACATGGTTGCTATGGAGATGACACTAGCATTGATCATTATACAGTCTGACAGCAGCTGGAAGGAAAGACCTGCGAAATCTCTCTTTAACACAGCAAAGGTGAATCAGTCTGTCACTGATGCTGCTCTCCAGAGCAGACAGGGCGTCCTGCAGGGGGTGACACTCATGGTCCAGCATAGACATAAGTTTAGCCAGGACCCTCTTGTCCCCCACCTGCTGCACAGTCCAGAGGACAGCCCAGGACTGAGCTGGACTTCTTGATGACCTTATCCAAGTTTCTTCTTCTCCCTCTCTGTGATGCTGCTGCTCCAGCAGACCACACCGTACAGGATGGCTGATGCCACCACAGAGTCATAGAAGGTCCTCAAGACTCCAAAGGACCGCAATAACATGTCTGCTCTATCTGCAGCTCTGAGCCCAGGCTCTGTTTAAAGAGCTGACGCACACAAATCTCAGCTCTTTTAGCAATCAACTTTTTACATTTTTGTGGTCTGAAATGTGTGTGTATATTTGCAACAGGTATTAATCACATTGTGGGGAATAAAACCTGTATACACACTCACATTATGGGGACCGGCCTCTCTTACGGAAACAGAAATCAAATCCCCCTTTAATGTTCAGATCTGGGTTCAAAGTTCACTTCATAGTTGAAGTTTAGAGTTCAGGTTATGGTGAGGCAAGTAGTGACTGTGATTAAAGATGCTGTATTTGATTTGTACTGTCATAAAAACAGAACTAGTTCATTTTAAACAGTTTGAAGGGGTCTAAAGTTATTCCTCACTTACCTTATGCATTCTGAGCATCCTAATTATTCACCATGATGAGGTTATAAGCACAACTCTCAGAGACCAGTGTAAAAACGACTAACATGCTAATGTGTACTTCTTGATTATCAGACAATAAACCACATTCTCTTTGGATGCAGACAGTACACCGCAGACTTATTTTGACTGTACACAATATATCTGTACTGGGGCAAGACACATTTTGTTCAAATACATTGGAAAAATCGGATACAGGCCCTTTAAGCCTAGGATCAGTCTTAAAGAAATTAATCCAAGTCCATGTGTGTGTGTGTGTGTGTGTGTGTGTGTGTGTGTGTGTGTGTGTGTGTGTGTGTGTGTGTGTGTGTGTGTGTGGCAGCTGCAGACTGGGGCAGGTGCACTGACCACAGGTGGACACAAAGACAGGCACACACTCTGCACAGGTGCTACACAAAGACATACAAACCTGACACAACAGAGGACCCCGGGGGCACACTCACATTGTGGAACATAACAAAATTGTATCCATGACAACAGGCGTCATGGATCATCTGGACTTCATAATAACAATAATCATAATCATAAGAACAGACAGACAGAGAACAGATAAGCTGTGGTCAGGTCAGGTGCACTAAACTGAAGCTGAACTAAACTGAAGCGGGGAACACACATCACAGGTGGACGTTATGCAAATTAAAGGGACACTATGAAACTTTTCTGCTGGAGGGTCAGCCACTCCTCTGTATTGCTTCCAGTGTCTGAAATTGTGCTGACAGTGTATGAACTTTGAAAACACAGAGGAGCACAACTGCCATAGAATAGATGACCACAGACTCTATACAACTATACATCATGTGACCACCGAGTGTGGGGTGAATAATCCACTGCAAAATGCACTTTGGGTATCTTGAAAAGTGCTAGATAAATACAATGCATTATTATTATTATTATTATTATTATTATTATTATTATTATTATTATTAACACCATTATGTATATGTATATCATATACCAGTATAAACTTAGGTAAAATCAGATCACTCTTTACTCTGGCCTGGAGGAGAGCCTTCAGCTGCTGGTTTTCATGGAAATGTTGTTCCTTTGGCTATAATATTCTACAGTATAGCGTAAAACTCATCTCATCTCCATGGAGAATGTTCTGAATTATGGTTTTAGCTTTCTATTTCCATGGAGTCATACAGGTGGCATGACACCTCCAGAAAGTTACACAGTGTAGCTTTAAAAGTCCTGATTTAGACCTGGCTTAGATCTTGTTTAGACCTTCTTTAATCTGAACATTTTCATTGTAACTAAAACTCAACACCTCTGTAGTCTAGTTTCACTCCAAACTCCCAACACAATAGAAAGGTGCAGTTCTAAAGACTAGCCTGCAGGGGGCAGCGTAACACAGACCACAGGAGCTCAGTTTGTCAGAGTAAAGCAGAAAGTGGCTTTAAACTTTATTCATCATCATCATATCCACATGGGCATATCCACATAAGTACATCCAGAAGAGACGGAGCAGTGTGAGCAGGAGCAGTCATGACAGGAGCAGTGGTGACAGGTGCAGTGGTGACAGGAGCAGTGAGGGCAAGGGCAGTGGCAGTAGTGCAGTGGTACAGTGTGATCTTAGAAAAGCAGTGGTTGTTTAAAGAGCACGTAGAAAATGGGACAGATAGCGGCAGCAGAGGAGGGCACACATCAGGACCACATGTACTACTAGTACTAGTACTAGTAGTTGTGTTAGTACTAGTAGTAGTAGTATATCAAATCAGTAAAGTCATACAGTGTAACAAAGTGCTGTACCCATGGGTTTCAGAGTTGCCATAGTGATTGACAATTTCAGACTAAATATACCATTTTTTGAATGGGAAAAAGTCCTCAAGCTGAAACCCATGAATAGATTTACAACATGGGTCTGCCACCAGCTTGTATCCATGGAGATGTTATTGCTTTCTCTGGAATATTCCACAGTATGACATTAAACATAACTATCTAAGTAATCCAATTCCAAGTCATATCTGTGCAAAGACGACACTGCACACAGTAATAATTTAAGTTTTTCAGGGTATTTTTGAGAAACAAAAACACCTGTAATTTAACTCATGTAATATAGATAAAAATGGAGCCCCCATTTCCTTCTATATTTTTAGCAACAGGCAGAACAGAGAGCGATAAAAATAGAGCACACATTTATGACCTAATTCTGCTATGTTTTCTGTCGCTTCATTTTCCAACAAAAAAGTAAAACTGCATACATCCAAACATTGCATGTAAGCGTAAATTCAACATTTGAGAAAAAGACTTCATTTAAAAATGAAATGTGATTTCTAAAATAGTGATGGCTTTTGAAATGAAAGTCTTGTATGAGTGTATAGCATTTACTTAATAGTCCTAAAAATGTCACTACAGCATGCAACATGTATAATACAGCTAATGCTATACGGTGGAATATTCCAGGCAAAGCAATATCATCTCCATGACAACATGCAGTTGCTGACCCTGTAGCAGAAAGTGCACATTTAAGAACCTTTTTGACAAACTATGATGTAAATTCACAGTAACCCTGTGTCATATTTTACACATGACATAACAATTTTGATAAAATGAAAAGATCTGCACAACATGCTGTTTTAAGATGTTTGTGCATCCAGATGTAACTCTGTGCGTTTGTGACAGTGCATATCTTATATTATGAGGACAAACTAATGCCTCTGCACCTGCCCACCTCTGCACCATAGTGACCGCTGTCCCAGAAACAACAGAACGCTTGAATGTGAGCTATTCAAAAACCCATATCCATCCTCATCTTCAGAGCTCCAGTGGCCCTCAGGCAAACCACAGCAACACACTGTCATTTTGAGCATTTGCAGTTTGCATTAAGTTTAAGAAATGTCCTCTGGGGCCACCGTACATGTCTCAGGTTTCATATCGTAAGTGCTCGTATTGTCCTTATTGTCTTTTCATGGTGGATCGGTCCAACATTTGGTATAAGTCTCTCAAACGCAGAAATGTAAAGTGCTTAGACCACACAGAGACAGAGATGAGAAGGAATAAATAATATACTCATAAATAAACATAAATAAATCTAAAAACATCAAAAGATTATAATGCAAACCGTTGCTAGGACACAGTCTACACCAGCCATTGCACATCGTCACATAGGGAGAGTTACAGTGTCTCAGGGGAGTGAAAAAGTCTGTAGAGGTCCACTGTTTTGTCCAGGGCTGACCAGAACAGAGCGGGGCCGTTGGGGTGGGATGTATCCTATCGTGGGGCTGATGGGATGGGACGGGGGGCGTCATGGGGCCGGTGGGGTGGGTTGTGGGGCCTGTGGAGTTTGGGGAGAATTAGTCTAATATGCCAGAGTTAGCAAAGTTGCTAGTTTGAATTTGTTGTCTGCTGCCTGGGCTATAGAAGCACCCCTGCTCCACATGGTGAGTGGTGGGTATCGTAAGAACCGGTGGTGGGGCGGTTCTCCTTAGGAGGGCAGCAGGAGGCTGGTGGTGTGTGGGTCATTGTGCGGTTGTATGTGGGGTGTGTTATAAGTGTGTGTGTTATAAAGGATTATCTTATGGGGTCGGTGGTAGGACGCTTCTTGAGGCCAACGCTCAAGGAGGCAGTACAGGGACAGCATGGGGCCGGTGGTGTGGAGTGTGGGTCATCGTGGGGCTGGTGGTGGGGCAGTTGTCTTCAGGAGGGAAGCAGGGTGCCGGTTGTCCTCAGAGGCCGGTGGTGGGTGGGTTGTCCTCAGGGGGGCAGCAGAGGGGACGGTTGTCGTCAGAGGGGTGGTGGTGGGTGGGTTGTCTTCAGGGGGGCAGCAGAGGGGAAGGTTGTCGTCAGAGGGGTGGTGGTGGGTGGGTTGTCTTCAGGGGGGCAGCAGAGGGGAAGGTTGTCCTCAGGGGGGGCGGTGGTGGGTGGGTTGTCCTCAGGGGGGCAGCAGAGGGGAAGGTTGTCCTCAGGGGGGGCGGTGGTGGGTGGGTTGTCCTCAGGGGGGCAGCAGAGGGGAAGGTTGTCCTCAGGGGGGCAGCAGAGGGGACGGTTGTCCTCAGGGGGGCAGCAGAGGGGACGGTTGTCGTCAGTGGGATGGTGGTGGGTGGGTTGTCCTCAGGGGGGCAGCAGAGGGGGCTTGAAGGTGCAGGCTCCGCTGCACTGTCGAGGACTCAGCATCTTACAGGAGAAATGGTGCAGAGCGTCGTGAGCTTCTGGAACACAGGGAACAGTTACAACAGAACAACAAACTGTTTCAAGAAAACTGTTAGAACAGGAATAAATGACAGTAATAAACCCAACAAAACAACAGGGAAACAAAACAACATGCAAATGTAATGTCATGGAAATGCAATTTAAAAATGTGAAATGTTCTTTAGTTCTTGTGATTTATTGACTTTAACTTTTAATTAATGAAAATATTGAATATAGTCTGATTTATGAAATCTGGATGGAATTGCATAAGTGCAAAACACAAACAGGTCCTAAGGGGTTAAAGAGCACCTTTCAGTTTTTCTTACATAACAAAACCCCAAAATCCTTTCAAAAAGCATCCCCACTGCACCATCACAAACGCGTGAATGTTTTAAAATTCAAGGGTTTGTACCGGATGTTTTTTCCATGCAGTACAGATATAATATACAAGCAGGTATGTTAGCATTACTGCTTTCATCTCTGAGAGTTGTGAAAAGCTCTGAGAAACTCATCGTGGTGAATTATTGGGACGCATAAGGTAAGTGAGGAAGAACTTTGGACTACTGCAAACTGTTTCAAATGAACTCGTTCTGTATTTCACATTTTTAACACAGTAAAAATTAGGTAGAGCTCGTTTAAAGCTCCAGAGTGTGTGTCCAGTGTTTGTGGACAGTGAGTGACCTGTGCTATGTGACCCCCTCTGCGCTCCGAGCCTTATTTAAACCAATGTAACCTGATGCCCTGGCTCTAAAGGCCCCGCAT
>CM057091.1:36233539-36318539 GCA_029959045.1 Taenioides sp. WSHXM2023
ATTTTGATGAAGTTTATAATTTTACTACCAGGTTGGACTGGTGCAGCAGCTATGACATGTTTAATTCCATAACTTACCAAGCAACCATAATGTAAACAATAGACCAGAACTTGGATAAGTAGTGCATTAGTTATGATTATACTACTTTATTTAGTGAAATGAAGGTTTAAACTGTGAAAAAGTTTAAACCAGAAAAATAATTTTCTGTGTTGATGACATATACAGCCAGGGGGAATCTGCTTTAGAACTCACCACAGCTTCTTGTATTTTTGTCTTCCATATTTTTCTTCACAAACTGTCTCTTAAATGACATCTGCATGGGGATCTCATGGGCATGTCTCCATGTTGTGTGTCTACAGGTTTATGCAGCCCTAACCCTAAATCTGATTACCATGACAACAACTCTACTTTAAGGAACACATCAAGACCCAGTGATAATAATTTCACTTCAGACATGGAGATT
Organism: Taenioides sp. WSHXM2023; assembly: GCA_029959045.1. Classification (NCBI taxonomy): domain Eukaryota; kingdom Metazoa; phylum Chordata; class Actinopteri; order Gobiiformes; family Gobiidae; genus Taenioides; species Taenioides sp. WSHXM2023. The sequence continues at coordinate 36,234,003 of CM057091.1, forward strand.
GTAGTTTGGTCGTTGTAGTTTCATGTGGACACAGACATGCACATGGCTTAAATACAGTCACGTTGAAATTGTTTCAAAAATAAACGATGATGAAAGGGTCATTAGTTGTGTAAAATGAAATGGTTTTGAATGTTAAATGTGAATTGTGTGAAGGGTCTAAACTTTTATTTTGGGCAGTAGAAGAAGCATTTTGAATTAAACTGGTCAAATTGTTTTAGTCCATGGATCGAACTGGACTGGCCTAAAGAAATATCGCAATAGGACTATAACTAAATCTCTCTTAAGACGGTGTTCATATTACGGCCTTATTAAGTAAAATATCAAATATCGAATTATGGCGTTATCCGGTTTGACAGAGGAGACTAAACAGAACCACATGATATAATTTAATATTTGTGAAGAGTTTCTACATTTCAAATTGAGTACAATTTCTTTGAGCTGTAGCGCATTATTTTGAACACGTCCGTTTATCTACGTTGCATCAGTTATATTTTAAGGTTTATTAGCAAAAGCCTTAAAGCCTCTTTTCTAACGGTTTGAAACCTTCATAATATTAAAAGCAGCCTGAGAGTATTTCCAGCGCATGCGGATCTGTGCTGTGCATGACTGAGACGCGCTCTATAAAATGGCGCGCTCGGAAAATAGTCTAAGGTTGAAATCATTTGCAGTAATTTGCCTTTTTAATTAATAGAAGCGCACCGACGCTGTAGTCTCCTGTTTATTTCTATCACTGGCGTTAGAGGCTTTAATTACACTGAAATGTCGCGTCGTCTTCTGCACAGTACCGACGCCGTCAGCGGATTTGGGCATTTTTACGCAGCGTAATGGAAACATAAAAGCCAAACGCATTTCATGTTCCAGTTGTTGGTTCTTATAAATCCCACGCTGCGTCTTTATGGCCGTGGAAGTACGCACAGATGCAGCGGGAGCGGTGGATTCAGGTGCGCTTCCGCAGCCGCGGTAAGTGCCGCGCCGCCGCTCCAGCCTCTCGCTACTGCTCCGGTAATTGCCATGCATAGCCCGGAGCTGTGGCGCATAATAACGGAGTCCCAGGGTTTTTCCAAGCGTTGTAAAATAATTAGCTGGCGCGCCTCGGGCTTATGGCAGTGTTCGTTAAAATATTAATAGCCTCTAAACGATTTGTGCGCACAATAACAAGTCAAAACTCCCACATCTTGTGATTAAGTGGTTAACAACTAGGAAACACTCCAGGCTCATACAAATGGAAATGCTCAAACGCGAAATGTTGGCACGGCGTAGTTAGCGCGCCGTGGGCGCGGAGCGTGCGTAAAGATGGCACAGGCGCGGCCATAAAAACAATAGATTTGGAGCATTTTTCTAATTAATTAATGACCCGTGCGAGTTTATGGATTCAACGTATACATATACAGGGTCTGAACATCAGACTGTACGTCTCAAGAGGCCATCTGTATACATGACTAAGATAGTGTGTGGATTCTAAAATATTATGGATGACTTCAACTGTTTTGATGCGCTTGCAATAATGTACTATTTACAACAACAACAATAATAATAATAATAATAATAATAATTATTATTATTATTATTATTATTATTATTATTATTAATTACTTTATTATTATTATTATTATTATTATTATTATTATTATTATTATTATTATTCGGTGTATTTATTATTCGGTGTAAGAGTGTTTTTCAGTATTAAAGTGTTGTGTTTGTGCCTATGGTCTGTAGAATGTGACCAAACTTAAAAATGACATTATTTGATAATTAAATATTTGTAAATACCCTTCTTGTTGTCTTGATGAATCGTACCTTTCGCCATGTTTTCCAGGTCTCGCTCGTGCACACTGATGTCTATGCGTAAAGCTCCATCTGGAACAGAAGCCACGCGCGCCATATAAATCACTGTGTTTATGACACAACCAGGCCGCACGCTCACACCAAGTGTCTGCTCACCTGCTCTGTTTTTGGGCTCTTCATACTGCACCGGGCTGCGCTGGTTCTGCGCGTCAGGCACGTGGAGCAGTCCTAAACACAAGCACACGTAGGTGAGTGTGAAGCCTGAGTCATGCGCATAGGCCTATGAGCTCATAATGGGAATAATAGTCACCATTGGATCTCAATTGTTTCGCTCCAAATGACTGGGGCTCGTGGAGGAGCACGTGGCCGTCCTTTTCAGCTGCGTACACCTGTAACATGACACGCACAAAGACGTAATGACGCACGGTCATTATGTGTAATTTCGGAACATCTTCATGTAATTGACCTGATCACAACACGCGCTCTGTCCAATCAGCGCCAAACACGCGTTATGATTATAAGATGATTATCTGTTCCGTGGAGCGGCGTTCAAGTGCTCTGGGTTTACACCAGGATCTTTATTTTGATCTTTGAAGTTTAATCTCTTTGTGACCGACAAAGGCCCGGACGTGCCCCGAGCCTCTGACAACAGCTCGGCTCGCGCTGACCGCGAAGTTTAGCGCTGATTGGACTTTGATGGCGGCCCTCGGGGGCCATTAAAATGTCGTTTACTCTGGGCCTACCTCGTGCGGCGTGGAGACGGAGCGCGTGAGTCTGTCCTCCTCTGAGCAAGTGGAGTGCGCAGACTCTTCCGCGCACGGAGCTGCGGGGCTATGCACGCGCTCTGGCAGAGCCTCCACTCCAGGTGAGAGCCTGTCCGGGGACGCGCTCTGAGGCTCGTCCACGTCCACATCCGGGTCCTCCGTGTCCTCTGTGTCTCGCTCCGGGGACGCGGACCTGAGGCTCGAGCCCTCACTGATGAAGTCCGGGGACACGTGCCCGGAGCGCGCGCCGTACAGTTTAGCGATGCTCTCTGCGTCCCGCACCACCGGTCTGAACGCGGACACGTAGCTTATCTTTCTGTGCGCGCTCTCATCTCCGGAGCGATCATCATCAGTGCGCGTGCACGAGGAGTGCGAGCTGGAGCAGCGCTCCTCGTGCGCAGGGCCCAAGTTCAGGGGCGGGCTCCTGTCTCTAGGGTCATCCAGCTCCTGGCGCGCGCTCAGCTCCACAGGGGGCTTATGCGGAGAGGCGAGGTACGGAGGCATGGGCAGCCCCCCGGCCCCGGGCCAGAACACCGGAAAAGCCGGGTATAGCTCCTTTGCCGTGGGCCACAGGAGCCCGGACACGGCTTTGGGCTCGTCGCTCTTCTTGGGACAGAGGCCGTAGCTAGGGAAGGGGTAGGGCGGGGGGAAGAGCGGCGGAGGCAGCTTCTGGAGCTGCATGCTGAAGCTTTTACTAGGCACGGGGATCACAGGGTAGCTGCGCGCGCCCCCGAGGCCTGCCCCAGGCCCCGGCTCGTCCTCGCAGCGCATGCTTTTGTGGGCCACTTCGGCTCTGGGCTCCACACTAGAGGAGGCGTGGGTCTTCAGCGGGGAGGGGGGCAGAGTCCTCTTACGGCTACCTCCGTTAAACATGGCTTTGACGTCCTCCCACGCGTGGCTGATGTCGTCCGCGGGCTTCTTGTCCGTGAGGCGAAGGTGGCGGCGCCAGGAGTTGAAGTTGGCTGCGTCCGGCTGCAGGTAGCGCGCCTCGGGAGTGCGGTGCGAGTGGAAAATGAACTTGTTTGGGGAGAAGTACATGCTGCACATGCTGCACTTGATGCACTTGGCCCGCGAGCTGTTGTAGCGCGCGGGGATGAAGCTGCCCCTGCAGCCCCACGCGCAGTCGTGGGACACGTCAAAGGCGAAGTTCTCGGGGAGTTTCGGGGGGCTGTGCTCCCCCAGGAAGGACTTGCACAGGCGCTCGGCCTCACGCTTCGTGATCATGCCACAGCGGCGTGAAGAGATGGGCATGGCCCCCGCGCGCCGCAGCAGCTCCAGCTGCACGGGCGTGCACTGGACGCAAGTGATGCCCAGTGCCACGCGCCGGTTGTGGATCTCGTTGTAGCTGTAGTTCTTGAGCAGCGTGTTGGAGATTTGTGCCAGGCACAGGCGCTCCTTTCCGTCTATCACCAGCGACACGATGGGCACGCCGTACAGGGAGGTCTCGCTCACCTGGTTGGGCTTCAAACCCGGGCCAGAGTCTTTGAGCGGCGGAGAGGAGTCCCGCACCAGCGGCCGGGCCATGGGCTCCATCCTCAGACCTACGCACAGAGAACACACGTCAGTCACACAGAGCCGCCTGCCCTGCTGTGACCCCACCTGCGCGGAGCCTTCACACAATTACACGAGACAGGCTTTGGGGATCATTTGGCACAATGTTGTGACGTTGAGACGGCCCGAGGGAAAATAATCACCATACATTAAACAATACAATTATGCTGCCAAAAGGAAACGTGTTTAGGCCTTTAAAATAGAAGATAAAAAGTGTCCTTCTCACGATCATTTTGTCCTTTAGGATTATTACAGGCCTAGTATCCTGTTTATATTTATGGCACTCTGATGATGGCCGATAGTACGTCAGGTTACATTACCTTTACATTACCTTACATACTGGTAAACTATAGCTCTGCCCCGGTGCGCAGAGCCTGGGAGAGCCGCTGGGAGTAATCGGCTCACGGCAGAAGCTGCTGCTTACGCAGCCGTAAGACTCAGAACAGGATGAGACAGAAGGAAAGACCGGCTGAGCTGCGCCAATGCTCTTAACGGTGCACATGGAGCCCCGTAAGCCGCTTTCCTGGTAATTACACAGATCTAAGCGCGCGTCTCCTCTGTTAATAAAAGACGAGTCCTATTTATAATTAAAGCTGCTGACCACAGGAGCCAGGCAGTGGCTGAAGTAGGTGACCGGGCCTGGCTCAGGTTCGCTGCGCTTCGTGTGCCAAATATTACAGTGTACGTTTTACATGTGTGCGTAACGCTGAAAATGCCCCTCTTACACCTGATACTTTGTTGAATTTTTACAGATGTACACATTGAATTAAAACAACAACAAAAAGTGTAGCGGCGCAGCGGGACAGAGGAGCCTTCATCAGTGCCCGAGTGTGTTCAGTGTCGCTCCATTAAATGTGATCCGCTTCGTGCGGTGCGCGGACACGTTTACGCGTAACGACATTTCAAAATCAGTTTTAGATAATTTTAAATATAGGCTATTATCTATTATTATCTATTATCTATAATTCACAGCACAGCACGTTAAAATGACCATTTCAAATGTGTGTGTTTTTCATATTATCATGCTGTTCCCTCCTTTTTTCTTGAAACATCCGCCATTATAAATGTAAATGCACTGTATGATTTAAATTTCTGTAAATCAGGGAGTGCAGATGGAAAAACTAGCTCTTTTATCTGGTGCGGAACGTCTCTGTTTTTTATGAGCGTAATGTCGCTGTACAATGTCCCATCAAATAAAGACTAAACTAAAATAATTATTTCTTTGCAACTGCCAAAAGTATTTATTATTATTATTATTATTATTATTATTATTATTATTATTATTATTATTATTAAATTAGATTATTAGGCTTAATGAAAATCCTTCCGTGTATTTGTAATGACAAAAGGGTGTTAGCCTCTTTAACCCTTTTACGCACAAAAAGCATAGTGCACATAATTACGTTAAACACACGTGGATTATTTTAAAGCGTAATGATAATTAAAACACTCCGCGCTCATCACCAGTTTTAAGCTACAGCACAAAGTGAAGAAATAGAGTGGCACGCACCTGTCCCAAAGCGCGCTCCACGGCACAGTGTGTCCGGAGAAAATGGACTGAAGGCGGGTCGCAAAAGAGTGGAAGCGTTAATCCGCGTGTAAAGCACCGGGCCGGTGTCAGTGGAGCAGCCGCCGGACCTCCATCCTGCCGAGGCGCGAGGAGGGGAATGGCGCGCGCTCAGGAGGCACGTGGCACCTCGCTCCTCTCTCTCTCGCTGCTGTCGTGTCCCCGTGTCCTCCGTCCCTCCCAGGTCCCTCCTCAGCCCCTCCCCCTCTCACGCACGCGCGCACGAGGGCTGAGCCATCACTTTATCGCCGTACACTTCTGACGCTGAACTCTGTGACATTGGACGGATTCTTAGTTAAAGACTGGCATTACAAAAGTGTGCCATGTTTTTTCTCTATGAGAAATGCCACAATTAGAACTTTATCAGGACCAATCGTCCATTTTATTTATTTATTTATTTATTTATTTATTTATTTATTTATTTATTTAAACTCCTGGCGCAGTTTGAAAATGGAATTTATACTTCCACCATGTTTAAGAAATTGGCCACCATAATAACTGACCTTTAATATGAACTATGCCCTATAATATTCCTATGGGTCGTTTTCTTTGGAGTTCCATTGAAAGCTGCATCAGTGGAACATGAGCTCATGCTAATCTCAAATATACTAGTATATCTGTGGGAAACAAAGAGTCCATTTGTTTTATTGCAGTCATTTCAAAATCATTTCAGTTGCTTTAACAAAACCCACATCACCTGCTTCAGAGGACTTGGTAAATATTTGTATTCTTACGTCCCAGGGGCAGTGCGCGTTTCCCGGCCCACCGTCACGCTCCAGCCCGGCCACAGTCAGTGAACAGACTGAACAGAGAACAGACTGAGAGAGAACAGAGAATAGAGAGGCCACATAAAGTGTACACGTGGGCTCTTACTCTGACTCCGTGTAGCACAGTGCAGACTCCAGTGATTTGAGCTCATGGCGTGGGTCGGATGTAGAAAATATGAAAAAGTGTTCAAACCTTTAGTGTTGATTTAATCCAAACACAGATGTTTATAATAAAACGTGAGATGCGTTAATACTATGTCCGGTTCCAGGTTTTGCGCGCATGACACTTCCCGTACATCGCCGTGACGGGACCGAACGCGCGCACACGTTGATCATGTTTCACGACCATCTGTTACGCGGATACACGCACGCGCACGGGCCTCGCGCTCAGGACACATGATATATGCGTAACGTGTGTTATTTTTCGGACAAAGCGGTTGTGGCATAATTAAGAGGCGTTTAACTGTTTTCTGTGAAGCCGTGGAAATGAATGTGAACGGCCCGCTGCTGCTGACGCCCGAGGCCACGCGGACACACACGCACGCACACGCACACGCACGAACACGGGCGCGCACGCTGAGCTGATGAGCCCAGTAATTACATGTAAAAAAGGAGAAGAAGAAAACGCGCGTGATGCGGTGGTTTGGGCTCTGCTGATTGGCTGCTTTGACACGTATTTATTATTAATAAGAGGATCAATGGCGGCTGTTTAACCACAGCACGCACATACACGGAGCAGAAGCCCACGGCACAGCGGCCTGATGTAAAAACTACTGATTTTGAACTCTTAAGTGTAAAGAATGGAGCTGATGAGGCCTAAAATGTCACAGCTCCACGCGTGACAGGAGCTCAGGTTTTCTCTGCATCTCCACTGAGCGCGCCTGTTAAGTTTGTTAGTATTATTATGAATTAGACCTATTGCAAATGTGTACTACTAAACCATTTAAGAATATACGTACAGCTCCTAAGAGTCACAGTGTCCACATAGGCCGCCATTGTAATGACTATAATATTATAGTGTCAGTTTTTTTAGTACTGAGTGGAGAAAGAGGCCGGATTTGTGCTCAAAACACAACCAAATGTTTCCTACAGAAAGTCAAAACGATCCGCACAAAGTACGAAGAGTTTGAAAAGTAAAGCCCACTTTTTTATTGTCATCGGTTTATAGGCCACGAAATATTTGCGCGGTAACTCATCAAAAAACAGACAAGACACACTTTTCCAAGTACTTTCGTAAAAAGACGTTTCCCAGGATATATGACCAATGCAGACTAAACAAAGCCGGAATCAAGTGAACAGGTAACACAAACCGACCAATGATTTGATCTTCACAGGATTAAAACTATATAAAAAACCAAAACAAAACAAAGGATTGTTTTTGAGTGTCGGCCATGTTGGAGCCATTTCAAACACATGTTGCTTTACTTGCGTGTATGATAAACCCTATGACAAAAACATGATTATGCCAAGTTCTTACTAACTGACCAACTCCGCGTCAAATACAACTCAACATTGTGACCAGTGTCTTCAGCCAGAAGCCTCCAGGCTGCACCAAACCGTGACCTGCCCGCGCGCACGGAAGCAGGCCTGGTATTTAAGGATTTCAGGTAATGGACGCGCTTTTGTCCTCGTTTAGCGCGCGCACGAGAGAACTCTGCTTTGCAATTAGCGTCACCTGATCCGCGGGCGTCCACGTGCTTCCCCCACCGTTCCGCTCCGCTCCCCGCTGCAGTCTCACAGTCCACGGAGCCAGTTTTACTCCGCTCTAATATTGATGCGCTAAACCTGATCCACGCGCGCTCTCCTCTTACACAGCGCGAGCCCCCTCCCGCCACCCCCCGCGCGCTACAATAATTACAATTTTATACTGTAATTATTCTTCTCCTTGAATTATTTACCGCGCGGGCCTCGGTGCAGCCTTTTGTTGCGGGTTTTACGCACGGAAACGTGAGCTGACGTTCCTCAAAGCGGCGCGGAGGTTTTAATTAAGGCGGTAATTGTACGCGCTTTCGTTATTGTTACGCACGAGCGGACCGGGGGTTCGGAGACGTGCGCGCGCTTGTCCAGACAAAGCAGCGGCTAAAATATTGATGGAGCTCAGGTAAAGTCTTCTGGAGCGCGGATTGTTCCTCAGCCCGAGGAGACAGCTGTGCGCAAAGGCATAACGCACAGGATTGAGCCGTGCGTAAAACACGTCCACGAAGTGTTAAAGTGCATATGACAGTTTTATGTGTTCGTAATTATTCCTTAGTACATGCTGTGGTGTGGTCAATATTTATGAAAATTTGACATAAGTTAAGTAGCACTTTGTGGGGGGGAAAAAAAAAAAAAAGTACAAAAATACAGGAAGTAGTACTGAGTTCACTGACTTCATCCAAAATCCAGACAATTCACGCACACGGAATACAGTTTGCAGTTTAAATATTAATTTAAGAAAATTAAGGTATTTCTTTCATAGGGTATTCATTATTAGTCTAGTGTCATTTAGACACGTTGGACCCTGTTTGAGGTATGTTTGGTATAGACAACAGTAAAATGATAAACGAGTGAATCCTGAATCCAGCAGTCACATGGACCCTCGAAAACAGCAAAATATTCTTGTTTCTGACATCAGATTTTGCGCTGTAGATGGTGTACATTTACGTCATCTTAAAGGTCCGGAAATCCGATTATGCTAGTAATCACATTTTGGTGTGTTTGTGAACCTAGACAGAACAACATGACAAATACAGTGTTTCTCAAACAGTGGTGCGCGGCCTCTGTGGGTTTTGGTTTACCCTTTAATGTTACCCACAGGTGACACGAGAGGATCAAGTATCAAGTCAAAGTCCATGGAAGATAAAAGCACTACTGGGTCTGAGGTTTCTCTGTGATGATTTCATGTTTTTAAAGATATGGTTTGAATTTTGGGTCTATATTAAAGTAGAACAGCACAGATCATAGTTTAAATCGTAGAGATAGGTGATAGGTGAAAACAGGAGTTTTCTGAGCACTAATGCACTAACCTCTAATGCAGAACAATACAGGATTACTCAAACAAGCAGGGACCAATCAAAATACAACTCTGTGTAAACTATAGTGGTGACTGAGTGAACATTGTGATATAAAAGAATATGTCCTCTTTAAAAAGAAATGATATCAGAATCAGAATTGAGTCCTCTGCGCTTCTTCCTCTCTCCCGGTGAAGTGTTGAAGCACTTTTTGTGCGCGCAGACATCCGTACACAGTTGTAATGCACTGAGTGGCCTGACACATGTTTTATCATTACTCCTCGCACTTAACTTACTGCTGCAGCCCGCGCACGAGCTCTGCCCATTTCAAGCGGAGCTCCTATCCACGCTCCTCCGCACGCGCACCGTCCTCCGCGCGCGTAACCCTCTCCATCTCCGCGTGGACGCATCTCATAACGCGGTATGTTATTTACTACTACTTTACTAGTACTGTTCTAGCAGCATACTTTTACTCCATCTTGAATAACTAAAGTAACTACGTAGTGTAAAAGTTGTGGTTCCTCTTCCCTCTGTGAGTAAATCTACAGTGACAAAAGCTTTATGTAACAATATTTATAATAATATCATTAGAACATTTGAGTTTCTTGCAGCTCTTTCAGATATGATTTAGTTTGTCTCATGTTTGTGTCTGTCCTTTGAAAATATCAGATTTGGTGACTTATTTCATGTTTTGTCCTTCAAATTACATTCACTTCAAATTATAAATCAGATGTTACTTTCACTCACTATACTCTTTAAGGGTGCGCTCACACTAGGACTTTAGAACCGTGCCCAGGCACGGATAGCCCCTAAAGCGCGGTACATTTGTGCAGTGTGAGAGCAATCGTAGTTGGGACTTTGGCCCGGTTGGAGGAGGTGGGTCAAAGCACGGCACAGTTGCTCATGCACACGCACGACTTCACTATACGAGCCCTGTCAGGTGCGCTGATGTTACTCATACAAGGAAAAAAGTGAATAAACTCCACCAAAACATACGGCGAATCCGCGCTTACCTGCAGTAAAGACTGAGGACAGTGACTGTCTGTCCTCACTTTTCTGAGCTGATTTTATAAACTCACAGTGGAGCGCGTATCACAGCAGGACTCATATCTGCCTCACTATTTAATAGATATTTCTGCCGCTGGATTTATATTCTCTGTTAAAACTTTAGCACCACATGTAAACAAACAGCACTGTGTGATGACGTCATAGGGCCGTGGCCTGGTTCGGTTGTGCACGTGTGAGTATGGGACATAGAACCCCGCAAACGTGCTTGAGCATGGCACAGTTCAAAAGTCCTACTGTGAGTGCGCCCTAAGTAACTCTTACTTGCGTAGTAGTTTTCCCAAATACTTTTTTACTCTTGAGTAATTTCTTGGAGCACTATTTGTACTTCTACTTGAGAAATATTTTTTTGAAGTAACGTTGCTCTTACTTGAGTACAGTTTTGCCCATACCCACTTCTGATTAAACTGCTGCAACCCATGCACGAGCTCTCTCCACTTCACGCGGAGCTTCTATCCACGTTCCACTGCGCGCGCATCGTCCTCCGCGCGTAACCCTCTCAGTCTCCGCGTGGACACATTTCATAACGCCGTATGGATCGCGCGTGTCTGATCATTAGCAGTGGCATGAACGGCCCATAAAAGCCTGACCCTCATAAATCCCATTTTGGAGCCGGATCAATCCTCCTCCAGGAGCCGGCTTATCGATTCCCGCCACCGCCTTTGTTCCACCCAAAAGAGGCTTCGATTGCACTTTTTACCGCCGCCACGGAGCTTCCCCAAATGAAGCGGTGACATTTTAATTACAGGACATTGATAAAGGGAGCGGGCTAATGGCGCTAAACAGGCCCCGGCATCACGGGATAATCTAATCCGACGGCTGGGGAAAGGTCAGGCCGATGAGTGCTCGCGGAGAGCGGGGAGAGAGTTGTGGAGAGAGTGGGAAATGTGGAGGGAGAGGGGGAGAGACTGTAGGGGAAGAGGGGAGAGCGCGGAGGAGAGAGGGGAGAGAGGGTGAAGCAGGGACAGAGTGGAGGAGAGAGAGACAGGGTGAGAGCAGGGAACAAGTGGTGAGAGAGGGAACAGAGTGAGGACAGAGTGAGTGGGGAGAGTGGAGAGAAAGTGAGGAACGAGAGAAAAGAGGGAGAGAGCGAGGGATGAGAGGGTCCCATATGAAGACACATCTTCAAATCAAATGTGTTTGATATTCAGAGGAGACGGACACGGACTCGGCACTGATCAGCGCTCTGTGCGTGAATGACAAATAACCCTGACGCATGAGAGGGACCTTTAATGAATCAGACCTGGTGCACAGACTTAGTAGCTAACTGAGCCGCGAACACTCACATCTCACAGCAAGAAGGTTCCGGGTTCCATGCCTGGGTTGCTGGAGCCTTTCTGTGTAAAGTTTGCATGTTTTCCCTCTGTCGGCATGGCTTTGAGCACTTTGGTTTCCCCCATCAACCCAAAACATGCCACCTGCAGTTGGAGAGCCCTGGTTTAACGTCTGCTCTATCAACACAAAGGACCTTTTTTTGGTAAAAGGATCTCTCTTTATCTATTATTTTCCCTTCATGTTTCAGTCATTTATCCATAGAGTTTAGACTGACAAATATGAACACAAGATTAATATAGTAGGTATTTAGTGGTAAGTATTTTCATTTTATTAGATTTAATTTTTATTATATTATATTAGAGTCTAGCCCTTGGAGCAGTCTCCGTCAGATGTCAGTGCAGAGTCATGATACTAAAATTTAAAACTCAATTTTGATAATAAGAAATAGATGAAATATCAATTTTGAAACAACAATGGTAATAAAAACTCTCTTTATTTAAACAATAAAATGTGATTTTCACTTTCTTTTCTATTCCCATGGGGTCTTATATCTGTGTAATTTTTTAAAATTATTAATTCATCATTGCATTTATATAATGTCTTTCAAGACACCCAAAGCGCTTTACAGTTCATTGTTCATTCACTCCACACTCAGTGGTGTTAAGCTACTATTGTAGCCATAGCTGCCCAGGGGCAGACTGACGGAAGCGAAGCTGCTAATCTGTGCCATCGGCCCCTCTGACCACCACCAACACTCATGCACACTCCACTTTCATACCAGGCAATGTGGGTGAAGTGTTTTGCCTAAGGACACAACAAGAGTTTTTGCCACTGGCGCCCCACTGTGGCACCAGATTTTCCCAGTGTCTCCCATCCAAGTACTACCCAGGCCTGGCCCTGCTGAGCTGCTGAACTCTGACGGGATCAGGCTTTGACAAGTTGGTATGGCCACAATCCCTCAGTGGTCCAGGTAGGTCCCACTCCACCATCGATGGCAATGACACAGTCCGACAGTCCGAAATCTGGGCATCATCCTGGACTCAACCCTCTCCTTTGAACCCCACATAAAATCAATCACAAAATCTTCCTTGTACCACCTCCACAACATCTCCTGCCTCCGTCGATCTCTCCTGGACTCTGCTGCTCAAACGCTTATCCACTCATTCATTACCTCCCTCCTGGACTATTGCAGTGGAGTCCTGTGCGGGATTTCCCAAAAGCTTATGGACAGGCTTCAATACATCCAAAACTGCTGCCAGGGTTCTCCCTCACACCAAGCCCTGGCAACACATCACCCCTACTCTCGCCCACCTGCACTGGCTTCACATAAAAAAGCGGATCCAGTACAAGATTCTCCTCCTCACCTACAAGCCCCTGAGTACCTCTCAGACCTGCTCCAAACCTACATACCCTCCAGGACACTCCGCTCCACCTCCTTTCAACTCACAGTTCCCTGCTCCAGGTTCCAGATCGTGGGGACAGAGCCTCCTGTGTCCAGGCCCCTGCGCTTTGGAACACACTCCCTCCACACTACAAACTACTGAAACCACTGAACAATTAAAATCATTTCTCAAAACATTTCACATTACATCCAACCTAACTGCACTTGTGTGTGTGTGTGTTACTGTAAAGCGCTTTGGGTGTCTTAAAAAGCGCTATAAATGGAACATATTATTATTATTATTATTATTATTATTATTATTATTATTATTATTATTATTATTATTATTATGGTCCATGGGTGTATACTAGTCTATGTGTTCTTATACTTGTTCTGATAAAGCTCAAGATAATTCTAAAGACATTTAGGAAAGGTCCATTTCTGTCCTGTCAATGGGACTTTTTAGTATTGATGGCAGACTTTTGAAACTTGTGACAACCCTACTGTAGAATACCACACAGCCCCAGAGCTCTGTGCTGTGATGACAGTGAGGGGAGAGTGTGGTGAGGGTGAGAGAGAGTGTGGTGAGGGTGACGAGAGAGTGTGGTGAGGGTGAGGGGAGAGTGTGGTGAGGGTGAGGGAGAGTGTGGTGAGGTTGAGGGGTGATTGTGCTGAGGATGAGGGAGAGTGTGGTGAGGGTGACGAGAGAGTGTGGTGAGGGTGAGGGAGAGTGTGGTGAGGGGAAAGTGTGGTGAGGGTAAGGGGAGAGTGTGGTGAGGGTGAGGGGAGAGTGTGGTGAGGGAGAGTGTAGTGAGGGTGAGGGAGAGTGTGGTGAGGGTGAGTGTGGTGAGGGTGAGGGGAGAGTGTGGTGAGGGTGAGGGGAGAGTGTGGTGAGGGTGATGAGAGAGTGTGGTGAGGGTGAGTGTAGTGAGGGTGAGGGAGAGTGTGGTGAGGGTGAGTGTGGTGAGGGTGAGGGGAGAGTGTGGTGAGGGTGAGTGTGGTGAGGACGAGGAGAGAGTGTGGTGAGGGTGAGGGAGAGTGTGCTGAGGATGAGGGAGAGTGGTGAGGGGAGAGTGTGATGAGGGTGAGGGGAGAGTGTGGTAAGGGTGAGCATGCTGAGGGTGAGGGGAGAGTGTGGTGAGGGTGAGGGGAGAGTGTGGTGAGGGTGATGAGAGAGTGTGGTGAGGGTGAGTGTAGTGAGGGTGAGGGTGAGTGTAGTGAGGGTGAGTGTGGTGAGGGTGAGGGGAGAGTGTGCTGAGGGTGAGTGTGGTGAGGGTGAGGGAGAGTGTGGTGAGGGTGAGTGTGGTGAGGGTGAGGGAGAGTGTGGTGAGGGAGAGTGTGGTGAGAGTGAGGGGAGAGTGTGGTGAGGGTGAGGGTGAGTGTGGTGAGGGTAAGTGTGCTGAGGGTGAGGGTAGAGTGTGGTGAGGGAGAGTGTGCTGAGGGTAAGGGTGACGGGAGAGTGTGGTGAGGGTGAGTGTGGTGAGGGGAGAGTGTGGTGAAGGTGAGGGAGAGTGTGGTGAGGGTGAGGGGAGAGTGTGGTGAGGGTGAGTGTGGTGAGGGTGAGGGGAGTGTGTGGTGAGGGTGAGGGAGAGTGTGGTGAGGGTGAGTGTGCTGAGGGTGAGGGGAAGAGTGTGGTGAGGGTGAGGGGAGAGTGTAGTGAGGGTGATGAGAGAGTGTGGTGAGGGTGAGTGTAGTGAGGGTGAGGGTGAGTGTAGTGAGGGTGAGTGTGAGTGTAGTGAGGGTGAGTGTGGTGAGGGTGAGGGGAGAGTGTGGTGAGGGTGAGTGTGGTGAGGGTGAGGGAAGGGTGTGGTGAGGGTGAGGGAGAGTGTTGTGAGGGTGAGGGGAGAGTGTGATGAGGGTGAGGGAGCATGTGGTGAGGGGAGAGTGTGGTGAGGGTGAGGGGAGAGTGTGGTGAGGGTGATGAGAGAGTGTGGTGAGTGTGAGTGTAGTGAGGGTGAGGGAGAGTGTGGTGAGGGTGAGTGTGTTGAGGGTGAGGGGAGAGTGTGGTGAGGGTGTTGAAGAGTGTGGTGAGGAAGAGTGTGGTGAGAGGGAGGGGAGAGTGTGGTGAGGGTGAGGGAGAGTGTGGTGAGGGTGATGAGAGAATGTGGTGAGGGTGAGGGTGAGTGTAGTGAGGGTGAGGGAGAGTGTGGTGAGGGAGAGTGTGCTGAGGGTGAGGGGAGAGTGTGTTGAGGTTGAGGGAAGAGTGTGGTGAGAGTGATGAGAGAATGTGGTGAGGGTGAGTGTAGTGAGGGTGAGTGTGCTGAGGGTGAGTGTGGTGAGGGTGAGGGGAGAGTGTGGTGAGGGTGAGGGGAGAGTGTGGTGAGGGTGATGAGAGAGTGTGGTGAGGGTGAGTGTAGTGAGGGTGAGGGAGAGTGTGGTGAGGGTGAGTGTGGTGAGGGTGAGGGGAGAGTGTGGTGAGGGTGAGTGTGGTGAGGACGAGGAGAGAGTGTGGTGAGGGTGAGGGAGAGTGTGCTGAGGATGAGGGAGAGTGGTGAGGGGAGAGTGTGATGAGGGTGAGTGAGAGTGTGGTGAGGGTGAGTGTGGTGAGGGTGAGGGAGAGTGGTGAGGGGAGAGTGTGATGAGGGTGAGGGGAGAGTGTGGTAAGGGTGAGCATGCTGAGGGTGAGGGGAGAGTGTGGTGAGGGTGAGGGGAGAGTGTGGTGAGGGTGATGAGAGAGTGTGGTGAGGGTGAGTGTAGTGAGGGTGAGGGTGAGTGTAGTGAGGGTGAGTGTGGTGAGGGTGAGGGGAGAGTGTGCTGAGGGTGAGTGTGGTGAGGGTGAGGGAGAGTGTGGTGAGGGTGAGTGTGGTGAGGGTGAGGGAGAGTGTGGTGAGGGAGAGTGTGGTGAGAGTGAGGGGAGAGTGTGGTGAGGGTGAGGGTGAGTGTGGTGAGGGTAAGTGTGCTGAGGGTGAGGGTAGAGTGTGGTGAGGGAGAGTGTGCTGAGGGTAAGGGTGACGGGAGAGTGTGGTGAGGGTGAGTGTGGTGAGGGGAGAGTGTGGTGAAGGTGAGGGAGAGTGTGGTGAGGGTGAGGGGAGAGTGTGGTGAGGGTGAGTGTGGTGAGGGTGAGGGGAGTGTGTGGTGAGGGTGAGGGAGAGTGTGGTGAGGGTGAGTGTGCTGAGGGTGAGGGGAAGAGTGTGGTGAGGGTGAGGGGAGAGTGTAGTGAGGGTGATGAGAGAGTGTGGTGAGGGTGAGTGTAGTGAGGGTGAGGGTGAGTGTAGTGAGGGTGAGTGTGAGTGTAGTGAGGGTGAGTGTGGTGAGGGTGAGGGGAGAGTGTGGTGAGGGTGAGTGTGGTGAGGGTGAGGGAAGGGTGTGGTGAGGGTGAGGGAGAGTGTTGTGAGGGTGAGGGGAGAGTGTGATGAGGGTGAGGGAGCATGTGGTGAGGGGAGAGTGTGGTGAGGGTGAGGGGAGAGTGTGGTGAGGGTGATGAGAGAGTGTGGTGAGTGTGAGTGTAGTGAGGGTGAGGGAGAGTGTGGTGAGGGTGAGTGTGTTGAGGGTGAGGGGAGAGTGTGGTGAGGGTGTTGAAGAGTGTGGTGAGGAAGAGTGTGGTGAGAGGGAGGGGAGAGTGTGGTGAGGGTGAGGGAGAGTGTGGTGAGGGTGATGAGAGAATGTGGTGAGGGTGAGGGTGAGTGTAGTGAGGGTGAGGGAGAGTGTGCTGAGGGAGAGTGTGCTGAGGGTGAGGGGAGAGTGTGTTGAGGTTGAGGGAAGAGTGTGGTGAGAGTGATGAGAGAATGTGGTGAGGGTGAGTGTAGTGAGGGTGAGTGTGCTGAGGGTGAGTGTGGTGAGGGTGAGGGGAGAGTGTGCTGAGGGTGAGGGAGAGTGGGGCGAGGGAGAGTGTAGTGAGGGTGAGGGAGAGTGTGGTGAGGGTGAGTGTGGTGAGGGTGAGGGGAGAGTGTGGTGAGGGTGAGTGTAGTGAGGGTGAGGGAGAGCGGGTGAGGGTGAGTGTGGTGAGGGTGAGGGGAGAGTGTGGTGAGGGGAGAGTGTGGTGAGGGTGAGTGTGGTGAGGATGAGGAGAGAGTGTGGTGAGGGTGAGGGAGAGTGTGCTGAGGATGAGGGAGAGTGGTGAGGGGAGAGTGTGATGAGGGTGAGTGAGAGTGTGGTGAGGGTGAGTGTGGTGAGGGTGAGGGAGAGTGGTGAGGGGAGAGTGTGATGAGGGTGAGGGGAGAGTGTGGTAAGGGTGAGCATGCTGAGGGTGAGGGGAGAGTGTGGTGAGGGTGAGGGGAGAGTGTGGTGAGGGTGATGAGAGAGTGTGGTGAGGGTGAGTGTAGTGAGGGTGAGGGTGAGTGTAGTGAGGGTGAGTGTGGTGAGGGTGAGGGGAGAGTGTGCTGAGGGTGAGTGTGGTGAGGGTGAGGGAGAGTGTGGTGAGGGTGAGTGTGGTGAGGGTGAGGGAGAGTGTGGTGAGGGAGAGTGTGGTGAGAGTGAGGGGAGAGTGTGGTGAGGGTGAGGGTGAGTGTGGTGAGGGTAAGTGTGCTGAGGGTGAGGGTAGAGTGTGGTGAGGGAGAGTGTGCTGAGGGTAAGGGTGACGGGAGAGTGTGGTGAGGGTGAGTGTGGTGAGGGGAGAGTGTGGTGAAGGTGAGGGAGAGTGTGGTGAGGGTGAGGGGAGAGTGTGGTGAGGGTGAGTGTGGTGAGGGTGAGGGGAGTGTGTGGTGAGGGTGAGGGAGAGTGTGGTGAGGGTGAGTGTGCTGAGGGTGAGGGGAAGAGTGTGGTGAGGGTGAGGGGAGAGTGTAGTGAG
Organism: Taenioides sp. WSHXM2023; assembly: GCA_029959045.1. Classification (NCBI taxonomy): domain Eukaryota; kingdom Metazoa; phylum Chordata; class Actinopteri; order Gobiiformes; family Gobiidae; genus Taenioides; species Taenioides sp. WSHXM2023. The sequence continues at coordinate 36,251,874 of CM057091.1, forward strand.
GGTGATGAGAGAGTGTGGTGAGGGTGAGTGTAGTGAGGGTGAGGGTGAGTGTAGTGAGGGTGAGTGTGAGTGTAGTGAGGGTGAGTGTGGTGAGGGTGAGGGGAGAGTGTGGTGAGGGTGAGTGTGGTGAGGGTGAGGGAAGGGTGTGGTGAGGGTGAGGGAGAGTGTTGTGAGGGTGAGGGGAGAGTGTGATGAGGGTGAGGGAGCATGTGGTGAGGGGAGAGTGTGGTGAGGGTGAGGGGAGAGTGTGGTGAGGGTGATGAGAGAGTGTGGTGAGTGTGAGTGTAGTGAGGGTGAGGGAGAGTGTGGTGAGGGTGAGTGTGTTGAGGGTGAGGGGAGAGTGTGGTGAGGGTGTTGAAGAGTGTGGTGAGGAAGAGTGTGGTGAGAGGGAGGGGAGAGTGTGGTGAGGGTGAGGGAGAGTGTGGTGAGGGTGATGAGAGAATGTGGTGAGGGTGAGGGTGAGTGTAGTGAGGGTGAGGGAGAGTGTGGTGAGGGAGAGTGTGCTGAGGGTGAGGGGAGAGTGTGTTGAGGTTGAGGGAAGAGTGTGGTGAGAGTGATGAGAGAATGTGGTGAGGGTGAGTGTAGTGAGGGTGAGTGTGCTGAGGGTGAGTGTGGTGAGGGTGAGGGGAGAGTGTGCTGAGGGTGAGGGAGAGTGGGGCGAGGGAGAGTGTGGTGAGGGTGAGGGAGAGTGTGGTGAGGGTGAGGGAGAGTGTGCTGAGGTTGAGGGAGAGTGTGGTGAGGGTGAGTGTGCTGAGAGTGAGGGGAGAGTGTGGTGAGGGTGAGTGTAGTGAGGGTGAGGGAGAGTGTGGTGAGGGTGAGTGTGGTGAGGGTGAGGGGAGAGTGTGCTGAGGGTGATGAAAGAATGTGGTGAGGGTGAGTGTGGTGAGGGTGAGGGAGAGTGTGCTGAGGGTTAGTGTGGTGAGGGTGAGGGGAGAGTGTGCTGAGGGTGAGGGAGAGTGTGGTGAGGGAGAGTGTGGTGAGGGTGAGTGTGCTGAGGGTGACGGAGAGTGGTGAGGGGAGAGTGTGCTGATGGTGAGGGAGAGTGTGGTGAGGGTGAGTGTGGTGAGGGTGAGGGGAGAGTGTGCTGATGGTGAGGGAGAGTGTGGTGAGGGAGAGTGTGGTGAGAGTGAGGGGAGAATGTGGTGAGGGTGAGGGAGAGTGTGGTGAGGGTGAGGGGAGAGTGTGGTGAGGGTGATGAGAGAATGTGGTGAGGGTGAGTGTAGTGAGGGTGAGGGAGAGTGTGGTGAGGGTAAGTGTGGTGAGGGTGAGGGAGAGTGTGGTGAGGGGAGAGTGTGGCGAGGGTGAGGGAGAGTGGTAAGGGGAGAGTGTGATGAGGGTGAGGGAGAGTGTGGTGAGGGAGAGTGTGGTGAGGGTGAGGGGAGAGTGTCGTGAGGGTGAGTTAGAGTGTGGTGAGGGTGAGTGTGGTGAGGGTGAGGGGAGAGTGTGCTGATGGTGAGGGAGAGTGTGTTGAGCGAGAGTGTGGTGAGAGTGAGGGGAGAGTGTGGTGAGGGTGAGGGAGAGTGTGGTGAGGGTGAGTGTGGTGAGGGTGAGGGGAGAGTGAGGTGAGGGTGAGGGAGAGTGTGCTGAGGGTGTGGGAGAGTGTGCTGAGGGAGAGTGTGGTGAGGGTGAGGGGAGAGTGTGGTGAGGTTGAGGGGAGAGTGTGGTGATGGTGATGAGAGAATGTGGTGAGGGTGAGTGTAGTGAGGGTGAGGGAGAGTGTGCTGAAGGTGAGTGTGGTCGGGGTGAGGGGAGAGTGTGCTGAGGGTGAAGGAGGGTGTGGTGAGGGAGAGTGTGGTGAGAGTGAGAGGAGAGTGTGGTGAGGGAGAGTGTGGTGAGGGTGAGGGGACAGTGTGGTGAGGGTGAGAGAGAGTGTGCTGAGGGTGAGGGAGAGTGGTGAGGGGAGAGTGTGATGAGGGTGAGGGAGAGTGTGGTGAGGGTGAGTGTGCTGAGGGTGAGGGAGAGTGTGGTGAGGGTGAGGGGACAGTGTGGTGAGGGTGAGAGAGAGTGTGCTGAGGGTGAGGGAGAGTGGTGAGGGGAGAGTGTGATGAGGGTGAGGGAGAGTGTGGTGAGGGAGAGTGGGGTGAGGGTGAGGGACAGTGTGGTGAGGGTGAGGGCAGAGTGTGGTGAGGTTGAGGGGAGAGTGTGGTGAGGGTGATGAGAGAATGTGGTGAGGGTGAGTGTAGTGAGGGTGAGGGAGAGTGTGCTGAAGGTGAGTGTGGTCGGGGTGAGGGGAGAGTGTGCTCAGGGTGAGGGAAAGTGGGGCGAGGAAGAATGTGGTGAGGGTGAGTGTGGTGAGGGTGAGGGAGAGTGTGCTGAGGTTGAGGGAAAGTGTGGTGAGGGAGAGTGGGGTGAGAGTGAGAGGAGAGTGTGGTGAGGCTGAGGGGAGGGTGTGGTGAGGGGAGAGTGTGATGAGGGTGTGGGAGAGTGTGGTAAGGGTGAGCGTGCTGAGGGTGAGGGGAGAGTGTGGTGAGGGTGAGGGGAAAGTGTGGTGAGGGTGATGAGAGAGTGTGGTGAGGGTGAGTTAGAGTGTGGTGAGGGTGAGTGTGGTGAGGGTGAGGGGAGAGTGTGCTGATGGTGAGGGAGAGTGTGGTGAGGGAGAGTGTGGTGAGAGTGAGGGGAGAATGTGGTGAGGGTGAGGGAGAATGTGGTGAGGGTGAGTGTAGTGAGGGTGAGGGAGAGTGTGGTGAGGGGAGAGTGTGGCGAGGGGAGTGTGTGTTGAGGGTAAGGAGAGAGTGTGGTGAGGGTGAGGGAGAGTGTGCTGAGCGTGAGGGAGAGTGGTGAGGGGAGAGTGTGCTGAGGGTGAGGGAGAGTGGTAAGGGGAGAGTGTGATGAGGGTGAGGGAGAGTGTGGTGAGGGAGAGTGTGGTGAGGGTGAGGGGAGAGTGTGGTGAGGGTGAGTTAGAGTGTGGTGAGGGTGAGTGTGATGAGGGTGAGGGGAGAGTGTGCTGATGGTGAGGGAGAGTGTGTTGAGGGAGAGTGTGGTGAGAGTGAGGGGAGAATGTGGTGAGGGTGAGGGAGAGTGTGGTGAGGGTGAGTGTGGTGAGGGTGAGGGGAGAGTGTGATGAGGGTGAGGGAGAGTGTGGTGAGGGAGAGTGTGGTGAGGGTGAGGGGAGAGTGTGGCGAGGGGAGAGTGTGTTGAGGGTAAGGGGAGAGTGTGGTGAGGGTGAGGGAGAGTGTGGTGAGGGTGAGGGAGAGTGGTAAGGGGAGAGTGTGATGAGGGTGAGGGACAGTGGTAAGGGGAGAGTGTGATGAGGGTGACGGAGAGTGTGGTGAGGGAGAGTGTGGTGAGGGTGAGGGGAGAGTGAGGTGAGGGTGAGGGAGAGTGTGCTGAGGGTGTGGGAGAGTGTGCTGAGGGAGAGTGTTGTGAGGGTGAGGGGAGAGTGTGGTGAGGTTGAGGGGAGAGTGTGGTGAGGGTGATGAGAGAATGTGGTGAGGGTGAGTGTAGTGAGGGTGAGGGAGAGTGTGCTGAAGGTGAGTGTGGTCGGGGTGAGGGGAGAGTGTGCTCAGGGTGAGGGAGAGTGGGGCGAGGAAGAATGTGGTGAGAGTGAGGGAGAGTGCGCTGAGGTTGAGGGAAAGTGTGGTGAGGGAGAGTGGGGTGAGAGTGAGAGGAGAGTGTGGTGAGGCTGAGGGGAGGGTGTGGTGAGGGAGAGTGTGCTGAGGTTGAGGGAGCGTGTGGTAAGGGGAGAGTGTGGTTAGGGTAAGGGGAGAGTGTGGTGAGGGTGAGGGAGAGTGTGCTGAGGATGAGGGAGAGTGGTGAGGGGAGAGTGTGATGAGGGTGAGGGAGAGTGTGGTGAGGGTGAGTGTGGTGAGGGTGAGGGGAGAGTGTGGTGAGGGTGAGTGTAGTGAGGGTGAGGGAGAGTGTGGTGAGGGTGAGTGTGTTGAGGGTGAGGGGAGAGTGTGGTGAGGGTGAGGAAGAGTGTGGTGAGGAAGAGTGTGGTGAGAGGGAGGGGAGAGTGTGGTGAGGGTGAGGGAGAGTGTGGTGAGGGTGATGAGAGAATGTGGTGAGGGTGAGTGTAGTGAGGGTGAGGGAGAGTGTGCTGAAGGTGAGTGTGGTGAGGGTGAGGGAGAGTGGGGTGAGGGAGAGTGTGGTGAGGGTGAGGGGAAAGTGGTGAGGGAGACTGTGCTGAGGTTGAGGGGAGAGTGTGTTGAGGTTGAGGGGAGAGTGTGGTGAGGGTGATGAGAGAATGTGGTGAGGGTGAGAGTGAGTGTAGTGAGGGTGAGGGAGAGTGTGCTGAGGGTGAGTGTGGTGAGGGTGAGGGGAGAGTGTGCTGAGGGTGAGGGAGAGTGGGGCGAGGGAGAGTGTGGTGAGGGTGAGGGAGAGTGTGGTGAGGATGAGGGAGAGTGTGCTGAGGTTGAGGGAGAGTGTGGTGAGGGAGAGTGTGGTGAGCGTGAGAGGAGAGTGTGGTAAGGGAGAATGTGCTGAGGGTGAGTGTGCTGAGGGTGAGGGGAGAGTGTGATGAGGGTGAGGGAGAGTGTGGTGAGGGTGAGTGTGGTGAGGGTGAGGGGAGAGTGTGGTGAGGGTGATGAGAGAGTGTTGTGAGGGTGAGTGTAGTGAGGGTGAGGGAGAGTGTGGTGAGGGTGAGTGTGTTGAGGGTGAGGGGAGAGTGTGGTGAGGGTGAGGAAGAGTGTGGTGAGGAAGAGTGTGGTGAGAGGGAGGGGAGAGTGTGGTGAGGGTGAGGGAGAGTGTGGTGAGGGTGATGAGAGAATGTGGTGAGGGTGAGTGTGAGTGTAGTGAGGGTGAGGGAGAGTGGGGTGAGGGAGAGTGTGGTGAGGGTCAGGGGAAAGTGGTGAGGGAGAGTGTGCTGAGGGTGAGGGGAGAGTGTGGTGAGGTTGAGGGGAGAGTGTGGTGAGGGTGATGAGAGAATGTCGTGAGGGTGAGTGTGGTGAGGGTGAGGGAGAGTGTGCTGAGGGTGAGTGTGGTGAGGGTGAGGGGAGAGTGTGCTGAGGGTGAGGGAGAGTGGGGCGAGGGAGAGTGTGGTGAGGGTGAGGGAGAGTGTGGTGAGGGTGAGGAAGAGTGTGCTAAGGTTGAGGGAGAGTGTGGTGAGAGTGAGAGGAGAGTGTGGTGAGGGAGAGTGTGGTGAGGGTGAGTGTGCTGAGGGTGAGGGAGAGTGTGGTGAGGGTGAGTGTGGTGAGGGTGAGGGGAGAGTGTGGTGAGGGTGAGTGTAGTGAGGGTGAGGGAGAGTGTGGTGAGGGTGAGTGTGCTGAGGGTGAGGGAGAGTGTGGTGAGGGTGAGTGTGGTGAGGGTGAGGGGAGAGTGTGGTGAGGGTGATGAGAGAGTGTGGTGAGTGTGAGTGTAGTGAGGGTGAGGGAGAGTGTGGTGAGGGTGAGTGTGTTGAGGGTAAGGGGAGAGTGTGGTGAGGGTGTTGAAGAGTGTGGTGAGGAAGAGTGTGGTGAGAGGGAGGGTAGAGTGTGGTGAGGGTGAGGGAGAGTGTGCTGAGGGTGATGAGAGAATGTGGTGAGGGTGAGGGTGAGTGTAGTGAGGGTGAGGGAGAGTGTGGTGAGGGAGAGTGTGCTGAGGGTGAGGGGAGAGTGTGTTGAGGTTGAGGGAAGAGTGTGGTGAGGGTGATGAGAGAATGTGGTGAGGGTGAGTGTAGTGAGGGTGAGTGTGCTGAGGGTGAGTGTGGTGAGGGTGAGGGGAGAGTGTGCTGAGGGTGAGGGAGAGTGGGGCGAGGGAGAGTGTGGTGAGGGTGAGCGAGAGTGTGGTGAGGGTGAGGGAGAGTGTGCTGAGGTTGAGGGAGAGTGTGGTGAGGGTGAGTGTGCTGAGAGTGAGGGGAGAGTGTGGTGAGGGTGAGTGTAGTGAGGGTGAGGGAGAGTGTGGTGAGGGTGAGTGTGGTGAGGGTGAGGGGAGAGTGTGCTGAGGGTGATGAAAGAATGTGGTGAGGGTGAGTGTGGTGAGGGTGAGGGAGAGTGTGCTGAGGGTTAGTGTGGTGAGGGTGAGGGGAGAGTGTGCTGAGGGTGAGGGAGAGTGTGGTGAGGGAGAGTGTGGTGAGGGTGAGTGTGCTGAGGGTGACGGAGAGTGGTGAGGGGAGAGTGTGCTGAGGGTGAGGGAGAGTGGTAAGGGGAGAGAGTGATGAGGGTGAGGGAGAGTGTGGTGAGGGAGAGTGTGGTGAGAGTGAGGGAAGAGTGTGGTGAGGGAGAGTGTGGTGAGTGTGAGGGAGAGTGTGGTGAGGGTGAGGGAGAGTGTGGTGAGGGAGAGTGTGGTCAGGGTGAGGGGAGAGTGTGGTGAGGGTGAGGGAGAGTGTGGTGAGGGTGAGGGGAGAGTGTGGTGAGGGTGAGGGAGAGTGTGGTGAAGGGAGAGTGTGGTGAGGGTGAGGGGAGAGTGTGGTAAGGGATAGTGTGGTGAGGGTGAGTGTGGTGAGGGTGAGGGGAGGGTGTGGTGAGGGTGAGTGTGCTAAGGGTGAGGGGAGAGTGTGGTGAGGGTGAGGGAGAATGTGGTGAGGGTGAGGGGAGAGTGTGGTGAGGGTGAGTGTGGTGAGGGTGAGGGGAGAGTGTGGTGAGGGTGAGGGGAGAGTGTGGTGAGGGGAGAGTGTGATGAGAGTGAGGGAGAGTGTGGTGAGGTTGAGTGTGCTGAGGGTGAGGGGAGAGTGTGCTGATGGTGAGGGGGAGTGTGGTGAGGGTGAGGGGAGAGTGTGATGAGGGAGAGGCAGAGTGTGGTGAGGGAGAGTGTGTGGAGGGTGAGGGGAGAGTGTGGTGAGGGTGAGGGTGAGTGTGCTGAGGGTGAGGGGAGAATGTGGTGAGGGTGAGGGAGACTGTGGTGAGGGTGAGGGGAGAGTGTGGTGAGGGTGAGGGGAGAATGTGGTGAGGGTGAGGGAGACTGTGATGAGGGTGAGAGGAGAGTGTGGTGAGGGTGAAGGGAGAATGTGGTGAGGGTGAGGGAGAGTGTGGTGAGGGTGAGGGGAGTTGGGGGTGGGAGGTTGGGGGTTTTGGGGCAGTGGGGGCAGCAGGTCGATACAGGGCATCCCTCTTGGATCACAGCACATTAGCAGCAGCCTCAGCTCTGCTCTGGGGAAACATCTGACGCTGAGGTGAAAGTGATCCAGTGCTGAGGGTTAAACTCCCAGACAACACACACACACGCACACACGCACGCACGCACGCACACACACACACACACACACACACACACACACACACACACACACACACACACACACACACACACACACACACACACACACACACACACACACACACACACACACACACACACAGCTTTTAGATCTGAGCCATAGGGACTCCATTTGTCCATTTTATGGATTATCTGAATGTTATTTAAATATTTAGCTCTTTTTATTCATGTACTAACAAAAATAAATAAGTAATTTAACACAATTCATTATGGTCAAAAATTTAACCCGGAGTTTCAAAATATCTCATATGTCCGACAGTATTATTTAAATCAACAACTTTCTGAAGGAGGCACGTGACTCATCACCTGGATGAAACAGAAAGTCCAGATCATACTTCAGAAGCTCCTCTATGGAGACCACACGGCCAGTCAAAATTTTGGACACACCCTCTCATTTCTTTATGTTTACTACTTTCAACATTTCATGCTTTGTTGACAGCAAACCCTTGTCCTTCTCTCACTGAGCTTTATGATTAAGTTTCCTGATATGGTTTTCACTTCACAGCTGTGCCGCTTCAGGGTCAACAAATGCCAAAAGTGCAAAGCCATGATCAGAGCAAAGGGTGGATGTGTCTCAAAATCTGAAAGAGGTTTGGGGTTATGTTGAGCTTATTGTATATCCAAAGGAACATTTCCATTGAACAATAATTGGTTGAATTTCTTTCTGCTCTTAATTTAATGTGCTCTTCTGAAAGCCTTTAAGACTTAATTTTGGCCACAGCTGCCCTGGGGCTGATGGACACACGTGGATGCCATTCTATAACAACTGCACTTCTTGTATTAGCACATGACATCACAAGGTGGTTTGAATCTAAATCTGCAGGGTTTGTGTGAATGAAACAAAACACAACTCCAGGTCTGTTTGTGATGACATGTCTAATATGGATTCTAACTTGTGTAGTATCTACAGCAGTGTAGTGTTACAGCGTGAGAAAGTGAAATGGCATTCAAAAGCCCCATGTTCACAAAATATACACTTCCTCTATACTACAAAAGGTCATATCAGGATTCACTCTTGTAATCAGTCCTCTTATGCATTTTCTGCATTAATATTCCTAGAAGACGCTGCTCTTAATTAAAAGCTCATTTCCGATTAATTATGAAATGTAAATTTATGCTTGAGATGAGTGACAGAGCATAGGCCGGGTCACAGGAGGAGGAGCCGTAAGCAGAGAGAGCAGATACGGTGGTTACATACTTTTATTGTGCATTCTGGTTGGGTATGTGCCAGCGTACAAGAAAGGCAGAATTATACAGATTAACAAAACACAACATGGTATAATAGAAAAATAATAAATATGACATAAAAACAAAATAAAGCTTAAGGAAGTGAAAGAGGATATGGCTGCAGAGTGTGGGTCAGGAGCCACTGTCCTGTTGGCTTCATGTATTTGACACACACATGTGTATTACACATAGGGCCTGGTCACTGTTGACCAGTGTGTCCAGCTCATTGGACCAGGCACAGGCACAAGAGAAAGTACAAGTCAAACATGAGGTGGGCTGTGCTCCAGAGTGGCGATAAAAACAGGATTCTGTTCAAACGGACTTGGTTGAAAATCAGTGCAGTTTTAAAGCTGGAACAAGCATAAGAATGGTTCCTCCCACAGACTGCACGATACACATCCACAACTGTGGAAAACAAAGCATCAGGTGCACGAATGAATAAATATACAGCCAGATTTTAAGCATAGTAGCTCTTCTCTTTCCATTTTTTCAGTTTCTGTATGAACTGATATATCACCCATCCGCATCACTGATGTCAACTGAATTAGGCCTACATGCTAAAATAGATTTGGTATTTTACAAGTTCAGTTTCATTATTGCAGCACAATTTTTCTTGGATACCATGACAACATCTGTATTAAACTACTAGTGAGCTTTAGGTCATGTTAGAACGTTGTTACCTCCTCAGAAACAGTTGGAGTTGTGTTTTGTTTCATTCACACAGTCTGTCTACATCTCCAAAGCTCAAAATGCTCTGTTCCACCTTGTGATGTCATGAAGTGGTAGTTTTTAAGTGAACAGCTCCTTTTACCTTTAGTTCAGTAGAGATTGGCAATTCCAGGACTGAAATCATCCAAATGATTGTAATGAAGGTGTATGGAGTTTTAAAACATAGTGAAGCACTTCCTGTATTACCACATGACATCACAAGGTGGAGTGTTTTCAGTTTAAGAGAATAACTCTTCCTAAATATGCAGGGTTTGTATGTTAAACATGTGTGAATGAAACAAAACACAACTCCAGGTGTGTTTATGATGAGGAAACTACATTATATATCGATCAGAAAAGAATGTAATATGGGCTCTTTAAAGTGAAAACATATTGAAATGAAGATGAAAAGTGAAATATTTGACACTAAAATAGAGTTAGGCTCTTCAGGTCTCTGTTCTGTGGTCTCTTCTGTAGCACATGTAATTGCACTTGAACACTGCACACTTCGCTCCATTAGCAGTGCATGAAAAGCCAGTCTTTAGTCAGACAATCTCTGTCTGCACCTGGACTGTGCAGAGGGGCTTCCTCTCCTGTGTGGTCATCTCCAAAGGCTTGACTGACCCCTCACTGCCCACAAACCTCTGCAGCACAGCTCTACAGTCCACAGCCAATGTGCTACTGATACAGACAGGACAGGTATGACCTTCTTCTGGTCATGTGAGCTGAGGTAAGCAGTACAAGAGGCACACATAATCACACATTCTCATCCCAAAACAATACAATATGAAGAAGCACTCTACAGAAGCATGGAAAGTGGAACTAAACACTAAACTGTGTATACTGTCTAGCTGCATGATTAAATGTGGCAGAAGATCTTCCAGAAGAAACACTTTGAGGGAATGGACCATTTCATCACCATCCGAAACACCAGATTGGAGTAGATTGTTGTGTTCACTCCTCTCCCCCTGGACACTGCTGTGATGCTGCAGGACACAGAGGAGGGACACTTTTGGCTCTTCCACAGGATCTGCTGACCCTCCCTGACCAGTCCTCCTGTTAAACTGCACTGAGACCTTTGACTGAGACACAAAGGTCACTGAGACACGCAGTGGAAATGTTACAGCAACAGTTTACTGCAGCAAAACTTGAATTTCTCGGAGGATCAATAAAGTATCTCTGTCTGTCTGTCTGATCTACTCTTCCAGGTCATTTTTGGAAACTTTAGTGCGAACTAGGTACATTTGCAGCTTTCTGGTGATAAACAATGAACAATAAGCTGCCCTCTACATCCAGTCTGCTCTCATTTAAAAAAAACAAAAAAACAAAAAAAAAGGTTCACGAAAGCAAATAGTAAAACACACTATGGCGTTTTCGCTGGGGCTGGGGTTTTTAATGTTGCTTCTTAATAACTGACTAAAAGTAATGAGCCTAATCTGATGAGTGCCTTCAGAATTGTAAAATATAATGGGATGAAAATGTGCTTGACATACTCACAGGAAAACCCCTGTAGATTCAGTAAGGACAGATAACCCTCATGCCCTCCCAGAGTCTTCCCCGTGCAGGTCGTATGGGTCCTTATGAGAACCAGGCTCCAGGCTCTCGTGTTGTGTAAGGCAGGTCCATGTAAAGTCTATATCGAACCCACAGCGTGGCCTGTTCTACAGTCTTTCTCACTGTAATAAAAACAGAGAGAGGGAGCCTGGTACTGCTCCATACTCATGTGACTTCCTATTGCTCATTCTTCTGGGGACCAATCATATTCAAGGAGATCAGAGTTTTGGAGAGCAGTGATCAAAATGGCTGCTATTTGGCACTGATTGTTTGCTGGTTCTGTTTTGTTTTTTTTAAAAGGTCTTATATTATGAAAAAATGGACTGTGATCTTATAGCCATGTTAGAATGTTACCTCCTCAAAAACTGGAGTTGTGCTTTGTTTCATTCACACATGTTTCAATAATCCATTATTATTAGTCTGTCTACATCTCTCAAAATGCTCTGTTCCACCCTGTGATGTCATTAAGTGGTCATATTAAGTTAACAGCTACCTTTTTCATTAGAGATTGGCAGTTCCAGAGCTGAAATTATCCAAATGATTCTAGGGAAAGTGTATGGAGTTTAAAAACAACGTAGCACTTCCTGTATTACCTCTTACTGACATCACAAGGGGGAACAGAGTGTTTTCTTTTCTGAGAAAAGAATGCTAACCCTAATCCTAAATATGCAGGGCTTGTGTGTTAAACATGTGTACATGAAAAAAAACACAACTCCAGGTCTGTTTGTGATAAGGAAATATTAACAACATGATCAGAATTATTATCAGATCAGAAAATATCTTAATATGGGCCCTTTAAAAATATCCAGCTGTGTCTCAGATGCAAGGTTAACATGTTCAAATGAAAGATACAGTATGTCACTTTGTGCATTACTCATGATTAGTCTCATTAGTCTCATTCTAACAAACAGTACCAGACCCCTTCCTCTGTAGAACAGATTGTGTTCACATTGTAGAAGTCATATTTAAGAAGGAGGGCAGGGGCCTCTACAACTCTATGGAGATTCACTGCTTTGGAAAGTTTGTTTGTAATTGGCTTTACAAACTTCCTACCTTGAGCTTGTGACTTAAAAGTCATTTCAACTGACAACAATCACCACTTTCTGAAGCTATCATGAAAAAAAAGCACTTTCTTCTACAATGTTGTGATGTCACGTGAACACATCTTTTACACTGGCAAAGACTTGTCTGTCCAGGCTGTAGGCCATGTGGTGCTCTGGTCCAGTCCTGTTTCAGGCTCAGTCCTGGTCCAGTCCTGGTTGAGTTCTGGGAGCTCAGACTTGGTTCTGCTGCTGCTGCCTGCGCTCCTCCAGACAGCACCTCACCCACAGGGAGAGCACCTCTGAGCTGCCATCATTGTACTGGACTATGAATGGGTGCTCCTGCAACGCACAAAAGAACACACAAGGTTTGTACATTCATTATATTTGTCTAGATACATTTATTCAAAGCCCTGCACCAGATTCACCCCCATGTATCTGAGCAACGTGTGCCCTGTCCCAGTACAGGCATATTGTATAAGCAACTCTCGAGGTCAAAATTTAGACAGTGAAGAGACGAGAACACTCTTTAATGAGGCTATATAATATATGGGCTTGAGTTTCTGACATGAGTGACAAAAAATATTGAACTTTTCCATGATATTTTAATTTTATGAAATGGTCTGTAAGTCCACTGCATGCTGTCTGCATCTGATGAGAAAGTATTTTATTGTCCGACAATCAGAAAGTGCGTGTTAGCCTGCTAGTTGTTAGCTTTACAGTCACGACAAAACAGCAAAACTCAGTAAAAAGAATAATGATAAATGCACACTGTTTAAAATGAACTTGTTCTATTTTTTGACATTCTATTTGTTTTGCTGTTTTTTTTTTTATTTTTTTGTTTGTTTGTTTGTTTTTACATGCAATTTCCCCAAAGAGTTGCTTGAGAAATAAGAAAGGTACAGGGACACTATGTAACTTTACAATGGAGGGGCCAACCATTTGCGTGTTCCCATGGACACAAGCAAGTGGCAGACCCCCTACCAGAAAAGTTACATAGTGAAACTTTAATGGTGAATCAAAATGTCTACAGTCTACAGAGTTTAAAGGGCCCATGTTATGCTATTTTCTTCTTATTTGATTTATGTCTTAAAATTGTTTCCTCATCACAAACATACCTGTGTTTTGTTTCTTAACACACAAATCCTGCATATTTAGTTCCTTTCACAAACAGAAAACACTCCACCTTGTGATGTCATGAAGCAATACAAGTACTTTACTGTGTTTTAAAACTTTTCACGCCTTCACTAGAATAATTTGGATAATCTCAGCCCAGGAATTTCCACTCTCTACTAAACTAAAGTTAAAAGGAGTTGTTAAATTAAAAACTACCTCTACATGACATCACAAGGTGGAACAGAGCATTTTGAGCTTTGGAGATGTAGACACACTAATAATGCAGGAATACTCAAACATGTGTGAATGAAACAAAACACAACTCCAGGTATGTTTTTGAGGAAGTAACGGCATGGCTTAAAGGTCACATGAATGTATTTTGCTTAATATAGGACCTTTAAATATGAAGGAACAAGCAGCCATCACACAGAGCTCAGACTGATATGACCTCTCATAAAAGCGCTATTTAACCAGACAATTGTCAATAGTTTGTACTTGGGTTTTATGAGCACCAGACTGACGCCACAAAATCAAATGCAACATTCAGTGAACAAAGTACCGCTCTTCCACATGTGCCGTTATTATACAAAATTACTCCAGAAATAATCATAAAAGTCTAATAAATTAAAATGGACTTCTATGAAAGCCTCCTAAATATTCACGTCCAACAGATTTTGTTTTAAAGGCACAGAGCGTTTTGGCAAATGGCAAACTAGATGATCTGAAGGAGGTGTGCAGGGAGATGGATCATAACAGGTTGTAAAGTAGGCTTTGTAATAAATGTTGTCATAAAAGTTAACAGCAGCAGATCTGAGCACAGCCCCAAACAAGAGCCTGGGACCGCGTCAATCTGGACCTGCCTGTGGAGAAAACAATACAGTCATTTGAGTGGTGCGTGTGAGACCAGACATGGCTCCACAGAATGACAAACAGCACAGAGGTGTGAGGGGGGTCGCTTCTGAAGGATTTCCATTGGGTTTAGGTTTGGTTCAAGTAGCATCGTAACATTCAAAACTGCAGAGGCGTGTAATAAGAGTCAAGTATACATGAAACCAAAAATGATACGAAGTACAGCGCCTTCTATGTCAGCTGTGGACTTCAGTGAAATGATCCCCAAACCATAACTGAACAACTGGAGTTTCAATATGACTATCAAAAAGCTCAAGAGGTGGCAATAGCTCAGTTGGTAGTGTTTGTCCACTGATCAGAAGGTTGTTGGTTTGAATCCCACTCTCAACATAAACATCATTAATTGAGTGATCGCATCCACAGACCCACAGGTGTGTGAATGTGTGTGGTTCCTTGATGTAGTCAATTTTTCTGCTTAAATTGTATGTGAAAACACAATTCAGGTTTGCTTTTCTAATAGTTTATTTTAGTTTGTACATTTTGTCATGTACATCAGTGCAGCGAGATTGTCCTGTTCATGGTTAATTGCTATGGTAACAGTTTTTTTTATCGCTTGGCTCTAACTTTAGATACTTAAAAAGTTCAGTCATGTCTTACCAAAACATTTGACCATGTCACCTGTCAAATCCTTTTCCATTTGCACCAACGCAGCCATGTCAGAAAGTGTTCAGACTGGGTTTGGTCTTCTACTTTTGACTGCCCATTTCAGATGTTTAAAGGAGACATTAAACTAAATAAACTTTTATGAGCTTTTAACCACACTCTCAAAGTGAGCAAGACACCATTGCTCAGAAAATTCCAGTTTTCCTCTACCCCCCACACATGCTGACTGCTCAGTACTTACCGAAAACAGTGATACACATAGGCTTCAGCTGGGTAAATTACAAATTAAAAAAATCCACTGCTTGCTAAGTTAATAGTATCAATCCATAGGTGGGGCCATCGGCATGGTCATTCACATTGATGTGCTGTAAAGGGGCAGTCTGAAATCAGGTTTGAGCCAAAGTCAATGGTGCTGTTTCTGTTCTAGTCATTTTAGATCAACATCACAATATAAAATTAATAAAAGAAATGATCATCTCCATGAGTCGTAGATCAGAACTATACACAGACAAAAGCACAATATGTCTTCTTCAACAACAAGCTTGTCTGTCATTTCAAAGGCGTTCAGCTCTTAGATCTCATTCGTTTCATTCCAAACTGCAAACTGAAAAACCCACTTTCCAGTGGATCCCACAAATTTGCCCAACAGAGACGTCACATCTGATATTTTACAGACCCGCCTCCAATCGGGGATGGGGTCATGAACCACACGGGGGTCAGAGGTCGCGGGGGCGGAGCTGCTGAATGGTCCAGAGGAGAGGAGGGAGCAGGACTTTGATTTGTCCTCTCTCTATTCATTAGACGGACAAGAGCGAAGAGCCGGAGCCTAAATGGACTTGTCAACAGTGATTTGAGAGCGACGTGTCCACTACAAGACGCTGTCAGTGTCTGCTCTAACTAACATGTTAACCTCCAGGAATTAGCTGCAGAGGACAATCATGGACAGGAAGAGACACACGCAGCAAAAAGCAACTAACAGCAGTTCTGCTCCAGCTCCAGCCTGACACTCAAACACAAAGAATACAAACATTCTGATATGCAATGAAAGGGAATGGATATGAGTATTTTTGGAAGATCCTGAAATATAAACACCAAACTCAAATGATCACAAAGAGAAAAATCGCTTCAGTCATTTCATAATGCTGCTTATGTTTTACAGGATTGTCTTTACTCTAGTTGAGTTACCTCAAAAGTCCCTTTGGACATGCTCGTCATGATCATGACATGATCGGTCATATGCAGTGACAGATGATTTGAACAGATTTTATTCAGCTCAAACTGTAGAAATAATGCAGACAACACCAACGTGGAGTTAACTTTATCAGCACTACACTAGCACCTTTAGGCCCCACTGTGGAGTGAATAAAGCACTTCTGAGGCGCTTTTATAAGCAGAGTTTAATCCACATGTGTTCTGGTGCGCAAGTAAAATATTCACACTACAGACTAGCATCATGGACTCCAGTTGGACACTTGATGAAAAGTGTGGAGCTGGTCTGCTTAGAGAATAGAAAATAGAAAGATCAGTGTGTAAATTTTAACCCATCGTGAAGCACCTATGATGATTTGTTGTGTATTGTAATAGTTCTTAAGTCATTGTGTGTTTACATTGCATACGAATATTGAATTTGTATGCCTGTATGTGTAGCTAACATGTAACACTGTTCTTGTACGCTGAAAAGGAGATTTTTAATCCCAATAGAAGACAGTATTCCTATATTCATTATACTGCTGTATATTATCATTATTTTTTTTTTTATTACAAATGCTGAACATAGGCACTTTTTAGTGTCAAGGTTCATAGTCCCACTATATTTATCCAACAGCACAAAATCATCAGATTTAGCCCGCCCTCCATCTCAGTTCAACTCTACAGAGAAATGCAAACAGATGACACCAAACTTTCAAACATGTAATCTATGAGTCTAAACACACAACGCTAAAAACAGCCGTGCCCACATAGCCTTATTAATTACCTGATGATCCTGTGGTGACACTCCACCTTTCACTTCATGGAAGCAGAGCACTATTGTTGTCAACTGTGTGACATTAAACCTGCTGCAGGCCTCAAACTTGCACAGACAACGACAAATGAACACCAAAAAGTAGGACATGGAAGAGATGCACCAGATTCCCCCTCCTGGGAAACTTCCGGCCTCTATTTTAGGCTAAGATAACGATTAAACACACGCATCTGTACTTTTTTTATTCATGTACGTTGCGATGTTGTGGTGAACTTTTCATTTATAAAGTGATGTTAGCGCACCTCTTGCTAATCCCGTAGACACTGTACAAGTCCAGAGGGTGGCCCATCAATCGTGTTGTCCTTCTAATGGGCAGCGGGGTGAGCTCGTCTGAGGTTAATTACTCTGCGCTGAGTGCGACGGAGTGGACAGCGTGCTCCCGGCTGAGGCTGCACGCGCCTCTCATCCATCATGTGTCCTTTCCTCCACACACTCACATACAGCACAAGAAGACATCCAGAGACACGTGGGGACCTTTAGAGCAGACATGAACCCGGCCACAGCACCACCTCAGACACACACAAGGGCTAAGGTAGCAAAGAGCTCCAGGAGGGTGTCACTGTACAGGACACAACCATCAACACCACACAAGGAGGGTTAGACAAGTTCGCCAGAGCAATGAAGCAAATGATCCATTATTAAGACCATCAAACATCAGTGAAATCCAATGGGAATTGCAATATGAATAGTCACAATTTCCAAATAGAAAAGATGAGCAATTTATATCTGAATAATCTAGAGTTTTCAGTCCAAATATTAATACCAATCATTTGGATTTGAGAGAATGCGCCCATCCAAACCAAATCAGTAATTCTGCAAATGTACTGACACTAACAATGGCACCATCAACGGGTGTTTTGCACTGCAATCTTGAAAAGAGAAAGGACATCTGGCATAATTCATGCCAGGAAAAACAGTCGAAGTTAAACTTTAAGAAGTATTTGTCCTACATAGCCTTATGATGCCTTGGTGGCTAGCACTTCACAGCTTCACAACAGGAACGCCTTTCTGTGTGGAGTGTGCATGTTCTCCCTTGTCTGTGTGAAGTGTGCATGTTCTCACTGTGTCTGGGTGGGTTTCCTCCAACCACTGCTCCTCACAGGTTGCCACAGCAGCACTGAAGGATGGGTCAAATGCAGAGGACAAATAAAGTGTACCATAGTGTGTAGTTAACCTTAATGTTGTTGTAATACAAATGTTTAATTCATTAATTATGAATTAGATTATATTAGATTATATTTGATTGAAAGAATTTAAAGCTTTTGTTTTGACTGGATGAACACTGGACATGTCTCTGCAGAAGTGAGGTCTCTTAGTAATAAAGTCCACCTTGTCCACAAACTGGAGGTCAATAGGGCACTTGCTGTGATGTTTTTATTGTAGCAGGTATTTCATCCACACACAGCACATGAGACTGCTGGTAACTGACTACATTTAAACTTGTGTGGGCCCTTCAAGGCCAGTCTTCCATGGGTCTCATTTGTCTGTGCTACAGTCACCAGCCTCACATCAGCATGGGCCTATAATTACCTGACTGAGGCTCTTATTAACTTATGGCTGAGTCCTCCTTAGCTGGGCCGTTGAAGGTGCCCTGGTGCGGGGCAGACATTGGGCAGGAGTGGGCAGGAACAGGACAGGAGCAGGACGACAGGGGCAAAGGGGCAAGCTGATTTTAAAGTTCCATTAATCACCGCGTGGACACATCAAAACGGGATAATCACCTGAGCGCGGGGCTCGGGCCCAGGGGAAATTCTAGCTCAGTCTTTAATTGTTTGAAGGCTCCATTTAATCTAAGATTCATTTATGGCATTTTAAATAACTTTATGTATGATTAATATGCTCACAAGAAATTAAGAGGAGTTAGAGGCAATTATAACAAGAGAGTGGCCGTCACCTCATTAGAATAGTGTTGTAGAGTGAGGCAGGGACAGGTCTTTACAGATTTACATGCTAATCGGACGATCCCGCTGGACACCAACACTGGTGTGAGCGTACAGTATAGAACGCCACAGAGGCATGTCAACATAGAGTGGACAAGCTCACCTCCAGGGACTGCTCTTTCCCCTTTAAACTTAATGACCCACATGTCTAATACCACTTTGAAAAGCTCTCTGCTGCGGTCTGTGCAGAGGCTTTGTGGGATATTCACCAAGTAATGAGCCACAACACTAAATGTTGGCCACTCAGATGGATAATAGTAGAAAAAAAGGGGCTCAGATGGAGAGCCAAAGTCTAAGTGTGCACAACAGCACTGCTTCACTTTGCCAGTGCTTTTATAGTACGCATGGTCAAAGTTCTCTATGCAAGGTGCAAGAGAGAACAAGGAGCAGAGCCAAAAGGAAAAAGAAGTATTTCTCCAAGCAGATCTATATCTATCTATCTATCTCTGTCTCTCTCTCTCTCTCTCTGTATGTGTATATATATATATATATATATATATATATATATATATATATATATATATATATATATATATATATATATATATATATATATATATATATCACAAAGAGTGCTTTTTGGACAACCAATCAGGAACAGTGTTCGAGGATCCAGCTCAGGTGTATACTAGTGCTGTCAATCGATTAAAAAATGTAATTGCGATTAATCTCATGAATGTCATAGTTAACTTGCAATCGCAAATTAATCACACATTTTTGTCCCTTGAATTATCATTTTAATACTCATATCAACACAGAAAACTGGATAGGCGCCGCTTTGTGCAAATGTTTTTTTTTTTTTTTTTTTTTTTTTTTTTATTGCAAACCATAACAATTGTCAGTGAGACAACTTTGTGTTCGATGTTCCACTCTCATGTTCCACTTTCATGAAGTGCTCTGCAACAGCGTCAGTGAAGTGCCTCTTCTGTCTTCAGAACAGTCAAAGTGATTGTATAGGGTTCTATGTTCCGCACTCACACCTGCACAACTGAACCGGGACACGGCCCGATGACATCATGGCACAGCGCTGTTTGTTTACATGTCACGCAGCAGAGCTAACGCGTTTAGCAGAGAATATAAGTCCAGCGGCAGAAACATCTCTTATATAGTGGGACAGATATGAGTCCTGCGGTGATACGCACTTGTCCGTGAGTTTATGGATATAATAACAGCGCGGGGAGTGAGGACAGGCGGAGATGAGAAGCTGCAAAACTTCTGTCTCTGTCACAGTCCTTATTGAAGCGGATTCGCCATATGTTTTGGAGCGGACTTTATTTCATGTTTTCCTCGTATGAGTAACATCTGCGCACACACAGGACTTGTATAGTTAAGTTGTGTGTGTGCACGTGCATGAGCAACCGTTCCGTGCTTTGGCCCACCTCCTCCAACCGGAACTTCTCAGTTTCGCACAAATTGATTTGCTTCTGGTTTACAGCTGGATTCTGTAGTTTTTCTAACCTTACTAGCAGTGGCCACAGCTTATGAAAAAACTAGTTCACTACAAAAAGCGTTAATCTTGCGATAAAAAAAATGAACGGCGTTAAAACTGTTTTGTGTTAACTTACTAATAATGCAATATTTTTGACAGCACTAGTGTATACATAAGGAGATTGGTCAGAAATAGAGAATAATAACTGGAAGAACATGCAAACACAGAAAAGCAGAACCAGGATTCACACCCAGCGACCTTTTTGTTGTGAGGTGAGAGTGGCACCTAAGAACCTGATGACAGTCTGGATGTTGCCAGTTGGACAAGGGTTGCAAGATGAATTGTAGTCCAAACAAAATCACAATTTGAATTAGCAAATCGCAAAGGCTGCTATTTTTGAAGTACTATGAGTTCCCCAAAAACCCCAAAATCTCCAGTGTTAATGTGCATAAAAGCTGCTAACCCTGTAGTTTAGATCTGCACAAACATGTTCTGAATGTGACTCTTGTATTAGTTTGTCAGTTCAGATTTCAATAGTTTTGTTTAAAATGTGAACTTTGAATAGAATTCTATTAAAACACATGATGCGAATGCAATCACATTCACAACGTCACAACAGTTTGCAGTTACATATTTCCTGCAAATGATTCAGTTCTAATTTGGATTAATCTACCAGTGGGCAAACAGAATGTTATGATGGAACTTTACCTATACTGCTTCACTGTGGTTTATGATGCCTCACAAATGGTGACACTTTTTCATTGCATTTGCTCAGAAGAGAGACAGGACTAGAATGGCCTGGTGGCAGAGTGGTTAGCAGTAGCTTAGATGCCCTTTCAGGCTATTCTCTGACCGCTCCACTAAAAACAGGTACAAGAAGTCCCTAATGCATCCAGGACTTCTCCACATGAGAGCCCAGTTCTCCCTGTGGGACATGGGTTAAATAAAGAGCTGCTTCAGTGACCATTAAACCCTCACAGCACAGATGAGCACAGGTAAACAGAGACACTTCACTCTACACTGTGTTCTACTACACTAATGCAGAGGAGATGGCAGTAGTATTTAGTATTCATTCCATGACATTTAGGCCCTCAACTGAACATAAAGGATTATATTTCATCACAACGCTCAAAACATTTGCTTTCAACAGCACAATTAAACACCTCAAAGTACTGCTTGTTTTTTTTTTCTTTTTACTTTCTTTTTTAACATAGCGGACCAAAACAATGAAACAGCAAAAACTAGTCCACGGTGGAGAGGCCTTAATTAGTTTTTTTTTCTTCTGATTTAAAATAAGTGTGTCCACTTTTAAACACATGTCTAATATTGGCCTGACACTTCCTTACATTGTGCTGTTGAATGCCTCTCCTAGTCTGTGATCAGACAGTGCTGTTAAAAACAGATGATACTCAGAGTAGGATGGGATTACTTGTGTATCCCAGATGTATGAATGTATTGTCAGATAATCAAGTGTGTGTTAGCATGCTTGTTGTTGTCAGCATTACTGTCTTTGCAAAACTGCACCGGTCTCAGGGCATACATATGTTAAGTGAGGAATAACTTTGAACCACTGCAAACTGTTTCACATGAACTAGATCTGTTTTTCACCTTTTTGAGACAATCAGGTACAGTGCCTACAACTCTACTAGACTCCAATTAAGAGGTGTCCTTTTTATACACATTATGATCTATAGATCACAGACTCCATAAGCCAAAGGTATTTTATATACTATACAGTGTTCTTCCTTGTCCCTCTGAGTTTTCTGTTGTAAATGAGTTTCTTCATCACCTTGCATATTTTGTATTTGTGTAGGTTTAAGCATGATGTGATTTGCCTTAAGAGCGGAGGTGCAGGGTTGAGGGACAGCGGGAGCAGAGGGTGTTTTTTGTCCTGAGCTGGGGCTCATCTGGTGTTCCTTGGGTTGGAGGGGGAGAGGAAATGGCCTGTGTCAATAGACATGGGTGCTAAAAGGCTGAGTGAAGGATACCGTCTGGGGAGTCCAAGGGGGGAGGGATGAACGCAGCATCCATCAAATCCTCATCAAACAGAAAAGAGGCTCCCTTCACCAACAAATATACATGACTCAGGCTTCCCACAGCCTCACAAAGTATGCTCTAGTAAGAGAGACAGAAAAGACTTGTTTAACACCTATTTGTTAACTCTAGTGTGGAGATCTTCCATTGGCCTGCTCTGTAAGAACAGCATAGGCCTGGCAGTCTAAAAGGCTATGCTGTCAAGTACAGCCACTTTTGAAGGGACGTTAGTGTGTACTAAAGATGCACTGATACTGATACTGGTATTGAATATCAGCGCCGATACTGAAAAATTTGCTAGATCAGTGACTGGGATGTAATAAGAATAATTACATGTGATAGAACGTCTCATAATGTTTGAAGTTTTATTCATACAAACCTGTTGATTTGAAGGTTAAATAACAGTTACATAACACAATTGGATCTCTTGTGTAATAAGCTAATTGTGTTTTAAGGAAATAAGCACAAGTTTTCGTCCCTACACTGGTATCGATTAATGCTGAATATCGGAAGAAACTTAAAACATAGAACAAAATGTGTCTAACAAAATCCAAAGCAGTATTTGGCCTGAGAGAGGAAAAAGAACAGCTTTCAATGAAATGTCCAGTCAGCTACACATTCTGAAGTCACCCCTTTTCTAATGTCATACTAACACATGAGGAGTCCCGGACCACAGTACTGTGTGCACAGCAGACACTACTGCCTGGCTATAACCACACCAGGTTTACACAGAACAAGACAAACTCTGGAAACCTCAGCAGCACAGGTCAGACCCACAGCCCTCTGTGACCCTCTGGACCACAGCCAGTGGAAAGTGTCCAGCCCAAAGACGTCAGTACAGGCCGAGATGACAGGCTAGAGTGTCCATCAATCATGCACGAGGACGCACACTCACTGTGTTCAACAGGGAACAGAGCAAAGACACAGGCTAAGAGGAACAGTGGAAGACAGCAGAAGTTTGAGTTCTTGCCCTTGGGAGTATTGATCAAAACAAAACCCATAATGTTTTGACCAAACACTTTTATAATAATGGTACATTTTTGGACACTCAGATGCTTTACAGTGGATTATTCATTCACTACCCCAGATACCCTGGAGTACACTGATGGACGTAAGGTTACTAGTCTGTGCCACTGGCCCCTCTGAACACCAACACACATGTATACACCAACAGATTAGGCAATACAGGTGAAGGGTGCACTAGAGCTGGTATCAGCTGCTGATCTAGACATTTTTAGAGTATCGGCTTGAATCAGATTTGGTGAATAGATGGGGCGATACAGCGTACAGCACCCTGCAGATGTCACTGCTAATACTGCAGTTAATGGCCAGAGCAGCTTAAACACAGACTGAGGCTCTTGCCTCAGACTGAGGCTAACATATGTTAAGTACCATGTGTCTTTTTACAGACCTTAAATATAAATAATATGGTGAAAAAACACACAGCACTTTGAAACAGTGAGATTAAACATTACCTAATGTCTCTGTCACTGTATTCTGAAGCTGCTGCACTGTGGGGGAGTTTATCACTTTATTTTACAGCTTTACAGCCAATTCTTAGGGTATGTTTAATTATGTTTAATTAAGCCTTTTTATAACTGCTAAGACTTTTTCATCAACTGTGCCTAACTGAACCGTGGAATACTTCATTATTTTGAAGTCACAGCCTGAAGTGTGTAAATAAATAGTTCAAAATTAGAAGATCGGTATCAGATCAGTATCGGCTTGGTATCGGGAAGAGCAAATATTTAAAAATCTGTATCGGGAGCCATGAAAAAAACTGAATCCCTAGTTCCCAGTGGTCTCCATCCAAGAAGATCCAGTCTTGTGTAGCTTCAAAGATCTGATGAGTTAAGGCTTTGATGAGGTGGTAGGGCCACCTCCTTAGAACTATCCAATGTATGACAAAAAGCGCTCAGCAACATGAGCTTTTTACACAAACACCAGAGGCCAATGAGCACTTAAGCAATATGGAACGAATACTGCTTTAAGATGATTAGGCCTGCTCACTGTGTGTGTGTGTGTGTGTACTCATACACAATCAGAGCTGTGAGCATTGTGAGCAGGAGAGCTGTGTGTGTGTGTGTGTGTGTGTGCGCGTGTGTGTGTGTGTGTGCGTGTGTGTGTGTACTTATACACAAACCGAGCTGTGAGCAGGAGAGCAGTGTGTATGTGAGTCTATGTATACACATACACAAGCAGTGTGGCCATCTCACAGGCACATTAACATACAGATAGAATAGGTAAAGGCTTTTAATGTACTCCAGAGGATCAGCTCTACACTCAAATGAGGAGACAAACAAGATGGAGTCTGTGAGTGCGGAGGAGCCACACAGTGAACATGAGCAGCCAAAGGGTGCTTCATGTGTTTCTGAACTATTGTTCTGAGTGTACTATGGGGCTGGACACAGGGCCAAAACACTAATCACAGAGACATGTAATACAGCAATATGATCACATTTCTTCCTCCAAAGTCTTCTTCTTTTTCAAACCACATACTTCTTTTGACAAAGGATTGGGTGTAAACCTCTCCATTAAAAATTCAGGCAAAAAACAAAAACAAAAAGACCTGAATTCAATTATAACTAGATACACTGCACAACCCCACAGAAATGAATCTCACAATATACCTTTTTAAATACCTTAACAACAAGAACGTACATTTTTTTTTTGCAGTCCATCGGAAACAGGCTAAATCTGACCTGTAAAGTCTAGGTCATAATCACTAAAGATGCACTATGTAACTTTTGTAGGGCCTGCCACCTTTATCTCCCTGGAGATTTTGTTGCTTTGTCTGTAATGTCCAACAGTATGGCACCTAACTTATCTATCTCCATTGAGACAAGAAGATGATGGCACCAGTCCAACAGGTCAGATCTGTGGAGAGGTGTAAGAATGTGTGTTTTTAAAAGTATTATTATGGAAAATGGAAAATAACATCTCCATGGTGTGTCTGTGTGTGTGTGTGTGTCTATATATATATATATATATATATATATATATATATATATATATATATATATATATATATATATATATATATATTTTTTTTATAAAATCATGGATAATTTTGACATATTGCTCACCACATTTGGAATGTGTGTCTTCATCCTAAAGTACATCAGATTGTAGTATATTGTGTTGGCTGTGGACAGATGGGAGCAGAGAAGCACTCAGCTACTACTGCTTACAGCTACTGTGAGCCTGAGATATGTGAGCACATCACGCCATAAGCTCTTCACACCATCACACCATAAGCTCTTCTCCAGTGAGCGCTGTCCAAGGTCCTGACAGCAGCAGCTCACGTGTCTGAACTCTTCTCTCCTGGTCTTCTTTTCTACATCTTTACCTCAATCAAACTCAGGATATTTAGTTCAGCTCCAGTAGTATTTTAAAGTTTAAGTATTTTCTTGCTGTATTCTCTAAATTTTGCAACATGCTCAAAGAAGAGGAGAGTACAAGGGCTCCAAGATTAATTGTAATTGAATCGAAATCACAATTCCAAAGACTGCGATTTCTGAAGTACCATAATTTCCTCCACAAACAAAATCTCCAGTCTTACGGTACATAAAAATTGCTAACCCTGTAGTTTAGAACTGTAGTTTAGAAAATATGTTCTGAGATGTGATTCTTGTATTAGTTTGTCAGGTCAGATTTCAGTTTTTTGTTATTTCTTCTGGATGTGTTTAAAATGTGAACTTTGGACAAAATCCTATTATTAAAACAAAATCACAATGCTTGTTAGAAAATCACAATAAGATATTTTTCCCAGTTCATGCAACCTTAGAGAGTACACTGGAGTTTATCAAAACTTTAATTTGGGTACTAGTACTATACCATCTCTTAACCTCATAATATTTCGTATCTTGATGTCATTTACATGTATATATTTTAAAATATATGCACTACATGTAACTTTTCTGGTGAAGGGCCACCTGCTTGTCTCCATTCCACAGTATGGCATTAAATGTATCTACCTCACCACCAGGCAAAGTTAGAGGTCAGATCTGTGGACAGATGATCCCAATCTCAGTAAGTAGCATGTTTATAGCAGACCTATATTCTGCAAAATATAGTTTTAAAAAAAAGAGTTATATCAAAATAAAGGTTCTTTTTGACAGACCAGTGTTATAGTTTATGTCATAGTAGTTTCTCTTTCTCATTTGACCCTCTGAAGTGGTCTTTGGAGTGATTTGTTCATGTTTGAGCAGTGTTTAATCGCTTTTTGCCGATCTAACCCCGTTTTCACGGCCACTGCTCTGTATTTACTTCATTCTCTAATTTAATTTTCTTTCGATGATAGACACAGTTTTCTAACGTGGCAAAGTCAGCAAACTTTTTCTTTTTTTTTATATTAAGTTCTTTTAGATGAATATTGCAATTTTAAAAAGATTTAAAATTCTAACATAATGATCCTCGGGTGTCATAGATTATAACTATAAAGCAGACACAAGCACAATATGTCAGCTTTTAATAAAGGCAATAGTTAATGCTGCACTGTGGAACATGCCGGGCTACACAATAACATCTGTAGGGACAAGCATAAAGCAGACTCCCACCTGAAAAGTACTGCACCTTTTAGTACATCTTGATAATATGTGTTTTTGATTTTAAATAGATTCATTCTAAAACCTTATTTATTTAGAATATCATCTTCTATTATATTACTGTTGCTGATACTGCATCATAAATACTCGTTATAGTCATGATGAGTGGTCTTCTACACATCGCTGGAGTTAAAGCAGTTCTTGTATAGCTGGTAGTATGCATTACTTTTAACAGTGTGAATGGAGACAACAGAATGGCATGATGGGTAGAGCCGGAGCACGCGGGCTGTTTCACACTTCCACTCTGGAAGCGTGTGTTTTGTGCTTCTGCTGAATTTCATTTGACTCAGCTACAAAGCTGTGACTCTTGTGTGGAGACACATTCAAAGCATGGAATTTCATCCATAGTTACTCAAGTAGTTCTCAAAGCGCAGCCAAGGTTTCCACACTGACCCTTTATGTCACGTTTCATTCAAGCTTTAAACACATTATCATTTTTAAATTTTAGAATCCTTCACCTGAACACCTCACCCGTTAATGTAACACTAATTTTTCACAAAGGTTTCAAAATGGCGATGATTTCAATTTGTACGCTGGAATGCAAGTATCTGATGACTGCTTTTGTACAGTGAGACAAAGAAGAGATTTGAATAGAATAGACATTTAATAGAAGACTTGGATTGACTTACCATGAGGTTATTGGGGGCAGGCCGCTCTTTGGGCTGGCGTCTCATACTGAAAGAAAGCACAACAAGTCAGCATTGAGCGGAGCTGGTGGCACAGACGCGTTTTGTGGTGGCCTTCATTCAAAAACATACTTTCTTTTGTTTCTGACACCGAATACTCTTTGAATACACTCTTTTATTATTTAATTAAATATGTGCACACAAATTAAAACTTTCTAATTCAATCCAACTATTTGTAACTTTTCCCACACAAAAGGACCAAAGGCAATCAAAACTTTATTATGCATAATTTTCAAACCTAAATGTGAACCACTAAATATGATTATGTAGAACTTGACTGCAGCAAAAAATAAATAAATAAATAAATAAAGAAATAATTACTAGGACAAATGTGCAATTAAATTCATTAGCTATGCAGTAAGATGGCAATTTGTATTAAAAGTTTTTTTTTTTTTAATTGGTCTACTAGTGAGTACTCCATTAAAGCTGAGGTACCCACAGTATTCTTGTAAATAAGGCTATATGGTAAAAACAGCATGTTCTGAAGAAATCAGACTGCTGTGCACTGCCTGCATCGAACTGTAAAAGAACTGTAAAATACTTCAAGTAAAGAGCTGCATATGTCACGTGTTGGCTGTGCATTTGCTGTCCACTCCTGCTTCATTTCCATGTGCATAAAGCTGTTCTAAAGCTCTGTGCACAGACTCAAACTCATGTGAATATGAGAAATTAATATGAGAAATGTGAATAAAGTGTTACTTTATTCTCATACTTGTTATCAGTTGTTTTGGAAGTTTCCAATGCCTGATTAAAAAATTAAATATATATCATTTCTGTGGCAAGTGTGCATGCTACAAAACTGAAAAAAAAAACAATAACACGTGTATGTATAAATGAATGTAGCGCTGCTAAACCCACAAACAATAATGTGACACACTGTTATAACTCACCGGGATATAATATGTCAAATGGGCTTTTAGGGGTTTCAGACTAGTCTATTTACAGTGTATTGTATTGGAGGGTGTACTTGAATGTGACCAGTCGCCCTTGGGTGTCAGACAGACCCTGTTTAAGATGGCTTCCTAATTTCAATTCACCATTTGCCTGAAGAAGGCCTCACCGCCCAAACGCTGCACTAAATAAATTAACTTTTGCGAGGATTGGTGGTGCGCAGGATTCCTCTTGTCTCATTCCTCCACACACTCACCTTAACTGATGATCCTCGCCCACACGCTCTATACTTATTTTCATTATTTAAAAAATGACACTGGAACATACATGTAGGGTTCATACACGTAATAAAACACATAAATGATAATCTGCTTGCTACTATGAAATGCCAGTATGAAGAGGTAGAGCAGTTCTGCAGTTTTGAACAGCTCAATATTGTGCTTTATAATGAACAACATAATGTCAAATAATATTTTAGATTAATACTAAATATCAGAACTTTGTACTGGAAACGGAGATCTTTTTCTTTTACACTGTACACCAAGAGACCAGTAGTAGTAGACCAGTAGGACTCATTTACCCACGCTGCACCAGGCCTGATCCACTAACCAGGACTACACAGGGATCAGAGGCTTAACTCACTCATGTTTACAGCACACAACTTTATGCAAGTGTGAAGGTAACATGAGGGTAATGAATCCAGGCTAATGCTGAGTAAACACGGCCTAATAATAAACTTGGAGAAATGAGTAGCTTTTTATAACACTATAAAAAGCAGAGTAACCACAATGCATTACCACACAAAGGCACGTGCGCTGCACTCTTAGCCCTCTGCCCATTATATCAGACTATAATAGACTCATCTCATGTAACCCTATCATTATTTATCAATTATTTATTCTGAATATGGAGCCAGGAGGCTGCCTTCAAACTCTTTCCACACAATAAATAAGAGCTGGTATTCTGTACAGAGTAAGGCACGCACACTAGCCATTAGCAACGTCCATACAACCGCCACCTGACTTATGCTCATTTGTATCTACTGGACAAGTACTGACCTAACAGCATGTAGTGTAGGGTGTTTCTGTTTGTGTTTTGTCATTATTAAGTGTGTCTCCCCAGGAAAATAGTGAATATAACAGAGATTTGGATCTTAAATTCCATAAATGTGATAACTGGTATTGTATAGACAAAGGCTTACCACAGACACACAATTTGTATACACTTAACTAAAGCCATTTTGACCAGTAAAGTGTTACCCCTCCCCCAAATACAGTTAAAGTACTTACCACTGAGTGACGAAGTGAACAAACTTCTCACTAAACTGTCCCACAGGGAGAACAGGAGGGTCCTGAGAAAACAGAAGTCACACATTACACACATTACACATATATAAGACAAACCAGATGATAAAAATGTGCTTTGAAATGTTGGAAAAGAGCCAGACTTTAGTGGAGCCATTTCTCATCAAGGCCCAAAAAGCAGACATCAACAATAATGTGCAGATGAGAGAACACACTGAACAATGCACTGTCCCACACAGTATATTCATCTGAACACAACTCCTGTGTGTGTGTAATGATATAAGACCCCAGCCACACACAGGAGACTTAAGGTTCACACACAATGAACACATACTGTACATACACATACTGATACATACATATATATATAAACAAACCTATGCAAAAAACACAAAAAACAAAAAACACATTATTACTATGGGAACTATGGGGTGTCATTTCAAAACCACTGGTCATTTTCAAATTAAAGGCCCTGTACCCGATATTTGTCCCATGCATCTGAACAAAATTTGTCTTTCCCAATACAAGACACATATTGGGAATATATATTGTCCAAATTAGGGATGCACCAAACCGATATTTGGAAACTGATATGTGATCAAGCAATTTTTTTCAGTATGCTAGTTGTTCTTAGGATTATGGTCCCAAACTAGGGCAAGCTAAGGATGTTAAAAGTATCAAAAATCAGTTACTAAAACATACTAATCCAATAATCGTCAACTGGTACTTTTTGTTGTGTTTTTGTTCAGCTTTATCTGGGTAGAACTTTGTAAAATTCTCATATTCACGGCCTTTCATATTTTAAACAACTAAATAATTGCTACATTAATCAATTAGCAAAATAATTGTTGTAGCTCTAACTGTATTACTAAAAAGGAGCATGTTTTATCTTCATTATGGTATCATGATCTGAGTCTTGAGCCAATTTCTCAGTACCAAAATAGAGTTTGAAATTTTAATATTGTGACAACACTACAGCAAACTCTGCTCTGGCACTTCTAAACTCATCATGAAGAATAATTAGGATGTTCAGAATGTATAAGGTAAGTGAGGAATAACATTTGGACCAATACAAACCATTTAAAATGAAGTAGTTCTCTTTTTTATGATTTCAAGGTCTTTACTGTCATATGAAAGCCATACAAAATGACTCTGATCAGACTGGGAGGGGGTTACGTTTATTATAACAGATTTTAAATTGAAATCCACAAGCCTGGAAATAATTTGGCAGTGTTGGTAGAGACAGGGAGAATGCAAACTACAGTTACTAAATGTCCTCATAAATACACAAAGGCCATAGTGCAGTGTGTAGCTGTTTGAGCTCAGATCAATACAAAGTCAATTAAGTGTGTCCTGTTAACAGATGCGCCACATTGACCCTCTTTTGTCCAGAACGCCATCGGAAAAACAACACGCAGTCTACAACCCCATCTCATAATGGGACGCATGATTGGAAAGCAGCGTATTGGGGTGAGGATGAATTGCAGTAAAATATTCAATAGGTTGCGTTCACATTATAGAATTTGATGATGTCATCATTTCAGATGGAGAGCATATACTCTACAGGAGATTCACTGTTTTGTAAAGAGGGGGTAATATGCAAAATTGATTGCTTTTAGCTTTCTACCATGTTAAAATGTTGTTAACCCATCAAAAACATGCCTGTAGAGGTTCTAGATGTCATCCATGCATGTTTGAGTAATCTAGCGATCTCTCCCAGGCCTTATCCAAACCCTCCTTAAGCTGTGAGATTCTGTGCAAGCCGACGTCACCCATACCCCCACACGACAATTCTCCATAAATATACAAAAACATGACACAAAACTACACAGCAACGTGACAAACCTGATGCGATGTGCAGTAGTGTCATTAGTGGGATGCACACTGATTATGTTGTGATAGTGCTCTGAAGGGGGAGTAACTTGATGCACAAAGCAAAGGTAGGGGGGACTTAGAAAAACTTATAATCACCCAAAACAACATATTAACACGTTTTATATTATTTTCAAGAGAATAAAAGAATTACATGGTGATTTAAATTTGTTATGTTTCTGTTAGCCCCACAAATGGAACACAGCTTTTATTGGTGAATTATGGACTCATTTAGCTTATAGTTTTAAGGGTACTGACCCACTGAACTATAAGTTCACAGTTTGATCCATGCTACACTACATTCCGCTTTGGCTATTTAGGTGAGACATTTAGTAAAGTGATTTAAATTTAACCCAGGACTATGATTTTTAGTACACATCTTGCTAAGGATCTCTAGTCATGATAAATGATACATGCATTTGCAATGAATCCACTTTATTTAGGTCTGATTGTAGGATGGAAAACATGTTGGTGGTTACTGTAGTCCTCTAGCATCTATAGTAACAAGTCTGAGGAGCATCCAAAATCCTCTAGCTGCTACAATTCAATTATGAGGAACATCCAAAGACCTCGAGTTGGTATTGGGACAAGTCTGAAGAACATCCAAGGTTCTCTCAGAAATAATTACACCCCATCTGCCCTTCATATATAAGTGAGAACGGCATGTTCCTCATTTTGTGGAATAATTGCACTGTATTTTATGAACATCAAAACATAGTAAAATGTTGAATAAAAAATGATCTTTTTTTAACACTCAGAATACATTTACCATCTCATTTCTTGTAAATGAAGAAAGAAATCTGGAAACTTGAGCATATCTGAATAACACATGTTTTCAACTGTTCTGTACCAAAGATGAGATTAGAATTATAGCATTATAGGAATGCTTTTGAGACCAAGACTAAAAAAAACAAAAAAAAAAAAATCAAACAAAAAATACAGGTAATATAACTATATAATGGTCTATAATATATTATAACTTGTGCCATTAGTTCATAATTCACCAATAAACACTACATTATGTTTTTGGGAATTTATTATGTTTGCGGAACAACACGTTTGAACCCACAAACATCATAAACTCACACAAATGTCATAAACTCACACAAACGTCACAAACTCACAGAAATGTAATACGTTTGCACAAAAGTCATAAACTCACATAAATGTAATGAACTCAAATGTAATATGTATTACGTTTGTGGTGGAGATTTTTATTACGTTTGTGAAGCTAACATGTGTCTCTTATATAAACGGCTGAAAATGTGTTTTTTTGTTTTAGTTGAACTGAAATGATTGAGTCAAAAATATAGGTAATTCTCTCAATAATATCTATATCCCAGGTCTTAATATTGCATACTGCATATTGCTAAATTGTCCAATATCGTGCAGCCCTAATGGAAAGCATACATTTTCTTTGCCAAACACGTTTTGTGCATTTGTGTCTCTCGCAGTCATAAAAAAGGACTCTTCCCTGGTACAATTTTCTACCTTTATATGAGCACAATTCCTTGGACAAAACCCTGGCCTACCAAGCAGAAAATCCTGAGCTGCGGTCCCCAGCCAGAGCTCCATTCAAATGCAGGGAAATGAGGCCTGTGTGTGTGTGGAGGGAGGCCTGCTGTGCCATTAAAAACACCTCTGGGCACTATTCTCATTCCTTAATGCTCTGATCGGCAGCCCCCCGTAAAGCATGATGCATGACGCCATTTAAATTAACAAAGAAATAGGCCCTCCTAATCTCTCCGCAATAGAGTGTGCTGCCGCCGTCCGGATGAGCAATACATCATAGCACGGCTGTGTACAGACAAACAAATGCCCTTGAGCAACGCACACAGAGCAGTGTTCTCCATTTGGGAGGGAAGCACCGAATCAGCAACAAACATGTACACGCACATACATAGGCCAGCCCTTTTCAGTGCATGTGTTTGAGCAGCTCTGCAGTCTAATGCTGTTGCATTATCCTACCCTATAGACCTTTCAAACATGTGTAAACAAAAACATTCTAAATTCTGGAATGGAAGTAACTGGAGGCAAAATGAAATAGAACATAATATGATTTCAATGGAGAAGTGGGGATAAATCCAAAAGAAAACCTCTCATACACATGAGCGATATCAGAACCTGTGTTAAAGGTGTTTATAATTGTCTCTGTGCACAATCAGAGGGACTGTATGCGACGCCATTCCTGCTGTAACGTCATGTCTATGAGGACATTTGTTTCCAAAGGTACGTCTTTTTGTGTTGGTGCTAATGCTAATGCTAATTTCTGGTGCAGATGTAAATAACGCCACAGTCTGAAATAACCCACACCTCTAAACAATCCATTTATCTTTACTACAAATGTCATTTAGTTATGTTCGATTAAATAGATTGAATGTTGTCAGTGACATCCACCTGCAGATCACTGTCCGCTGCCTGACCCGGCAGCCTTTAGTGATTTTAACATGACTCTGCACAAACCTCACATTGATTATATCAGAGCTGACCCTCCCTTTGTCTGGAGGTTGGGCACAGAGCCTATTGTACTTTATTATTTGTTTATTTAATAGCAAATTATTAGAAGAAAATGGCTTTTTTTTTTATCAATTATATTGGACAAATACGTACAGAAAGATTGACTGCAGAATTCTGTTTCATTTTATCTACAGATACACAATATACATACTTTACCACACATTATACGTTTTTGTGAGGCTTAAAAAAACAGGCTAGATCAATAGTGAAATAGTGTTTTCCATCTTTTGGAGCAGAAAGGAAAAAAGTTTTTCTTCCCTGGAAATTCTAAATTGTATCTTGTGACTTGAAACCATCTGCAATTTGATCTGACGACAGTTAATCACTGAACATGGGCTATGGTTTAATGAAGCCTCCAGCCTCCTCCAGTCTGGACTTTTGACCATCCTGATGACCGAGCATATCACAGGTTCTGTACAGAGCATTAGTCTGGTCCTTGTCTGTTCCTGTTACATCTTTGGAGGTAGAAGGTAAACTCAGCCACTGTGAAATGGAATTGGATAAAACATACGAGCAATCAGGGCTCAGCGGTGGTGCTAAATATTACAGAACACACTCGCTTTGGGCGGACACAAATGTAAAAGTGCACAAGCAATCAGAGGGAGCATGGACCAAAGGAAAAGCCCATATCTGCTGCAACTCATCTGTAGTGAGAGCAAAAGCTTTCAGGCGAACTTTAAACCAAATAAGTTCAATGCTAAGTAGCAGCACACTGTACAAGTGTATAGCGTGGTATGAGAAAATACTATCCACATAATGAGGAGGGAGCTAGCATAAAACCACTGACTTTCAGTTATTAGCTGAGATGATTAGATGAGCTAACCTCAAACATAATAACTATTAGTGAGGATTACTTTAATGTCTTGGCTTGTGGACAGACTTGCACACAAAGGCTACTTAAATTGAGACAAATGGGATTAAGATGGAACTAAACCTGGACTAGGACTTTGAACAGATCCAAAAAGTTTACATCAGGAATAAATCTGGATCAAACCAGGACCAAACCAAGACAATTGTAAATGCAAAATTTACCTATTCGTAAAGACGGGGTATTATGCAAAATAGAGTTTTTGGAACTTTCTACATATACAATGCTATAATATTGTTCCCTGAATATGCCTGAAGAGGTTTTAGATGTCATCCATGCATATTTGAGTATTTTAGTATTTCTATTCAACCCTCTTTATGGTTATCTGTAAGATTTGCCCAATGCTCAGCCCATAAGCCTATGTCATCCATCTTCCCACGCAACAATTCTCCTTAAATATATACAAAAGTATAATACAAAACAAAACATGACAACTTCACATACCTGATGTGATGGGCAGTAGTTTCTAGGGGTGTGAATATAAATATAAGTCCCTAGCAATTTGATTTGATTACTGGGTCTCAATTTGATTCAAAACGTTTTGCGATTCTACGATTCTTGATTCTGTACATTCATACAAAATAGAATTGTTCTTAGCCCAGGCAAGAATCTGAAAGAAGGTAATTGAAATTGTATTTATTTGTAGCCTATTCATTATTTTAGTTGTTCATAATTCAATACAAATAATAGATCTATTCAGTCATTATCTGGGTCCAGTTCATTCAGATTGCAGTGATTAAACTTAAATACTTGGGCCTATTTGTCATAGATACAAATGATATAGATTTTCTAATACGTTTCACAGTCTATTTACACTGAATGAGGCACTGGCCTTTTAATTCCGACAGGTTGTGGCTGTAGTTAGCACATTAGCTTTCCTTCGCTGCTAACAACAACATGGCATTTTACAGTGTCAGAGACACCGTTATTAATGTAATTTGAAACTGTGTCACGATCCTTTAAAGACTTTGTTTCAACACCTCTAGTAGTTTCATTAACGGAATGCAGCCGATAGAAACATCATAGTGCTCTGAAGGGGGAGTGACTTAGCACAGTGAACAAAGTGAGGGAGGGCCCAGAGCGTAAATATGTCGTTTTCACCAAATATATTTTGTGTTAGCAGTTAATACTCCATATACTCCCCCTCTTTAAACGCTGTCACACACCGTCTTAAACACGTGACAAACAGGACTAGTTTATTTTAAATGGTTTGCTGTTGTCCAGAGTTATTCCTCACTTACCTTATGCATTCAGAGCATCCTAATTATTCAGCTCGATGAGCTTATAACCACTTTAAGCAGCTTAGACATATTCTGATCTCAAAAGCTGCTTATATAATATATCTGCATTGGGGCACATTTTCCTCAAATACATGGGAATAAAACTCTGGAGTGTATATTTGCGAGGCCACATATTTATGCATGTATTCTGAGCGCTGTCAGAGCTTTGATGTGTTAGTGGTGCTAGCACAAAGACAAAGCGGGTGATGAAAGTGCCCTGGCTCCTGCTTCATCCCTCTGCACCAAACGTGAACCGCCACAAGTAAATATACATGTGATTGCCATGGAGCCATTATTAGGGGAAATTAGATCAGTAATTACAGGCTTGAAAATAAAGTAGGAGTTCTTTATTAGCAGAGCGGCGTGCTATTCACCAGCGCAGCAGAGAGGTGCTTTAATGAGAGTGGGCAGTGAGCAGATGGCAGGACGCGCAGCGGTTCCAAGATGGAGTCTCCACGATTAATGTAGCACTGTCTGTTTCCAGCAAATATACTTCTCACAGTCAAACACACACAGGAGCTACTATTGGCAACAGAGTCATGTCCTATATGATTTATGTTGTGTCCGTACGCCGTCGCAATGCATCCAGCACTGTGATAAGTCCAGTGTGCTTATTTGAGTAGAAATGCATGAGGGGGTTTTAAGGGGCTTTCATTGTAGTTTCTGCTAGGCTGCAGGATGTGTCCTAATCAAATCAAACTTGTAATTTGAATGGTCGTAATTAGCAAATCACAAAGGCGGCAGTCATTTAGGTGACTGTTTATTTGCAGAAAACTCACCATATCTTTGTCTGAAGTCTGGTATTGCCTGCTAAACACTAACCCTGTACTTTAGACCTCTACATACATGTTCTGAAATGCATGGCTCTGTTGTAAGAATCTTTAGTAATTCATCTTTCAATCTGCCAATATATTAATTGTCTTGTACAGTGAACACTTGTGATTGCAATGCACCATTTGTGTTTAATTTGAACTTGTGAGTATAGTGTGGTAGTAGAAACTATGGAAGGCCTATAAGTGACACCAAGGTCCAACCAAGCAGGTAAGATAAGACAAGATGTTTTGTGCAAATGTGTGTCCATTTCCTGCATTTTGGTGGATTTTTGAGGTTTGAGGTTTTTCAGAAACCTAACTGCTCTAAAAGGTGTCAGCCTTTGATATCCAGTAATCCAGCAAAGCACAGTGTGGAGATATTTTCAAGGACAAAATATACATTTTTTCAGGACAATTATTTTCCAGGTTTTCCAGAATTTCCAGGAGCATAGCACTAGAATAATGTTGACACAGTCCCCCTAAACTGAGCTAGCACGCCCACCCTAAACTGCCGCCTGTGTCTGTAAAGAGTATGGCATGGCACAGTGCTTCTCCTGTCGCCTGTGTGGTGAGGCTGTGGTGAGGCAGTGGTGAGGCTGTGGTGAGGCAGTGGTGGGTTGTTTGGTGATGGGTTTGGTGGTGGGTTTGGTGGTGGGTTTGGTGGTGGGTTTGGTGGCAGGCTGGGTGTGGGGTGGCGGGCGAGTGAGGAGTGCCAGGCCCAGCACACGGCTCTCTCGCCTGGAGGGGAGACGGCAAAGGGCGCAGGAAAAAGAGTTTGAGTGATGCCTCTGTCTGCTTGACTAATGAACAGTTCAGCCAGGGTCAATCCATTACAACCAAAAGCATTTAATTATTAATTACACCCAATCTATAGGCAGTTAAGGACAAGTGACATAGTATGTTTAATGCGCAACACAGAGGGGAGGGGGGTGGGGCAGGTGTTGGGGCAGGCTGCAGTGGTGAGGGCTTATATTCTGTCATTTGTGTGTGTCAGCAAAGAACTGAGAGAGGGAGCAGTAATGTGACTGGCCAGAGCTAACATTAGCATACACCTTCATAAACATGCACAGGGCTCTGTGACTGGAGGAAATACAAAGTCCCAGACATAAAAGTGTGTTTAGGGTCATGTTTTACGGGACACTGGATAATACCCCAAATAATGTAATGTAAAAAATGCATGTAAATGTAAAATTTACAAAATTTAAGAAATACTTTATACCCAGATTTGGACAATGACTTCAATAGATTTATTTATGACTTCAATAGATTTATTTATATTAAATTATAAAATCTATATTCTAATTTTGGCATTTTAACATTATCCACATTTCAAATGGTTTTCAGATTCTAGAATGTGATGTTGTCATACTCCCAGATGGAGGTAAGAGCCAGTTTTTCATATTAATAGCATTGCACTTTGCCATGAAATATCCGAAAGGTAAATGAACAAATGTTGAATCTGATCATTTCTATGATTGACTAGACTGTAGACCTCACTAAATTGCATCACAAATCTGCATATCTGTAATCGATTATGTTGGTCTAAAGAATGTTGTGATGTCATCTGAAACAATATGCAATACATTTCCTCCCTGTATTTCTCTGTTTTCCTTATTTAAGCTAAAGTAAACTGTCCAGCTACCTGTCCGTAGTTATGTTTTGTTTAGTGTATTGAGTACATGAGTGGTGCATGAGTGGTGCATGTGCAGTGCACGTCTAGCCCCAGGCGGGTGCACAGGACCAGGGCTGTACGAGCGGGGAGCAAAGCCGCCTGAGTGCTCTGCTTCATTAGGAAACAAAATATAAGCTTTCCGGGCCATTAGGGCTGACTTTAGATGCAAAAGCACATAAGACGGCGACTCACCTCATCAACGATGCATTGGAGTAACTGGAGAGGCTGAAACACACAGATGTAAAAAAAAAAAAAAAAAGGGTGAGCTGATGTGATGAAAGCGGATCTATTACGTTAATCAAATGCAGTGAGGCTGAGCCGAGCCATAACAGATCGGATATGTTATTTTATTATGTTACCTCGTGTAATGGCAGCTGTTTAGGAACAATCTAATATTTGCCAGTGAAAATGCCATCGGAGTGGAACAGTCAGCCAGGATTACAGACATGCAGATCCAATAACACTCACCATTAAAGATCCTTGGTTCTTCTGAATCTGGAAGGCACAGAAGAGGCCCTATGTAATTAGCGTGTCATAATCAAGGCAATAAACGTGGACACATGATGATCACTGGGAGGAAAATGATAGTTTCCCTGTGGCAATCTGTGGCTCTGCATTAACACCATTTACATAATGAAAACACACAAATGTTAATGGACTTGCTCTCATTTGAGGGGATGGGGGAAGAGAGGCGCTCATGCTAATCTCCGAGCAGTGCTTTATAGCTGCCCTCCAGGTTCTGTCGATGACTGGAGATGTGAGCCGCCATGTTGGATTCACAGGTACAAGGCTGAGACAATCATTAGAGGAGAGAGCAAGACAGAGAGCTAATTACACTGCTACAAGGCACATTGGGATAATTTGATTAGAATGGCAACCCTTAAACAATAAGTACACAAGCCCAAATCAACCAGGCTAAAGTGTAAGTTTAAGAAAACATTCCATCGTTTATAAGAGCAGCAATAGGGTTTCTTATTTTTATTTTACATTTTACACAATACAAGGTCACTGAATACTCACTGTCAACAAATTAGTACACGGTAGGCTCTCTGCATATGGACATGCTGGTTAGCTCACTGTGTCTCAAAGCTAATTGTAATTTTTATACAAAAAAAAAAAAAAAGGAAAATGAAAATGAAAGGAAAAAGGAAAAAAGGAAAATATAAAATAAACAACCAATTCAAATTTAAGTAAAGACCACCTGATTGTTTTTATTTGAAGACTACTTCAGTTTGAGGTGTTTTTATATTTACTATGAATAAAAATTAGCATTAAGACACAAATACCTTTCTAAACACAGAAATGTGCTCTGCTCTGCTCATTTATAAAGTCTAACTTCCTCTCACAACTTGCTATGCATTGTGTATTAGTTTTAGCACAACTTAAAAACTCCATAAATACAATTGCACAAGAAATTATGACACTAACAGTAAGCACAGCTGTGCACAGAGCTAGCTGACTCTAGATAGGGACAGTACCATGGGTGAACAATAAGCCAACATTCACATTTGTCAGTGTCAGTAAAGTCTCTGGTTACATTTGTCAGAGGGCCACAGCATACAAGAACACAATGCTTAGGAGGACAAAGTATTAGTACAGGATTTACTGTCTTAAACTAAATAAAACCACTGTTACCACCAGTGTTGGTCAGAATGCTTTGTTAAACTAATCTGATTACTGACTACTGATTACTCCTTCTAAAAGTAATGTAATTGCTACTCTGAATATTTTATACTTTAAAAAAAAAAAAAAAAAAAAAAAAATAATAATAATAATACATTTTATTTATAAAGTGCTTTTCTAAACACTCAAAGATGCTGTACAAAGAATACAATTAAAAATCAATAAGCTAACAGACAAAATATTGGCATGATTTAAAAGCAGACTAGACATTAAAAGCGGTTCAAAATAGTTTTTTGAAGATGGAGAGTTCAGTGTAGTCACGGATTTGCTGAGGTAGAGAGTTCTAGAGGGTGGGGGTGGAGATGGAGAAGGCTCTGTCTACCCAGGTTCAGAGCTTGGTCCAACAAGGGAGGGACAGGAGCAGAGACAGGAGCAGAGACAGGAGCAGGGGAGGGACAGGAGTTTGGCATCGGAGGAGCGCAGGGAAAGGGATGGAGGGTGGGTGTGCAGCAGGTCTGAGAGGGAGGACGGGGCCTGGTTGTAGAGAGCTTTGAAAGTGATGAGGAGGACTTTGAAGTGGATCTGCTGAGGGATGGGGAGCCAGTGGAGGTTCTGGAGGACAGGGGTGATGTGTTTGTGGGACTGGGTGTGTGTGAGCAGGTGGGCAGTGGAGTGGATGTATTGCAGGTTATTAAGAGTTTTTGAGGGTGTGTCACACAGGATGCTACTGAAGTAGTCAATTCTGGAGGTGATGAAA
This sequence comes from Taenioides sp. WSHXM2023, assembly GCA_029959045.1. Taxonomy (NCBI): domain Eukaryota; kingdom Metazoa; phylum Chordata; class Actinopteri; order Gobiiformes; family Gobiidae; genus Taenioides; species Taenioides sp. WSHXM2023. The sequence goes on from CM057091.1 coordinate 36,292,474, forward strand.
GCATGGTTAGGGTTTCTGAAGCAGAGAAAGTGAGAGATGAATGGAGTCGGGCAATGTTTCTGAGATGGAAAAATGTAGTCTGGGTTATTTTTTTAATGTGGGATTCAAATGAGAGGCTGGGGTGAAGGAGGATTCCAAGGTTACAGATGAGTGGTTATGGAGTGTTGTCAAAATTGAGGCAGAAGTTTGAGGTGGGTTTGGTGAGTTTTTTGGACCAATGATTATGATGTCTGTTTTGTCACTACTGAGTTTGAGAAAGTTGTGTCATCCAGGTTTTTATGTCGGTTAGGCAGCGTGTGAGGGTGGACTGGGTTGGTGAGTTTATGGATGAAGGATGATGGAGACGTAGAGCTGTATGTCGTCAGTGTAGCAGTGAAAATGGAGGCCATGATAACGGATGAGGTTGCCAAGTGGGAGGATGTAGAGGACAAAAAGGAGAAGACCAAGCACCAAAACTTTGGGGACACCTTGTGACCTTGGAGCCAGAGATGTTGATGGAGGTCTTGAGGCAAGAGTTACAAGGGAAAGTAACTAATCTAATCACTCACTTTTTAAATGAACTGAAATAGTGTTACTAAAAAAATAATAATATGATTACAGTATTCTCTTACTTTGTAGAGTAGAGTTACTAGCCAACACTGGTAACCAAATTCTCAGAGTATCCACCCTTTGCTTTGTCGAGGGCACTGTAAACCCTTGGCCTTCTCTCAATGAGTTTCTTGATGAAGTCTCCTGAAGTGGTTTTCACAGCTGTACTTCATAGTAAAGAAATGCCAAAAGTGCAAACCAGGGTTAGAACCAAAGGGTAATGGCTATTTTTAAATCTAAAATACGAATTATTTGATTTTATTGTTTGTTTGTTACATTCCACATGTTCCATTCATAGTTCTGATGCACCAGTGAGAATGTAAAAATCATGGAAAGTAAAAACTAACCAAACTTTTGACTGTTCATGTTTGTTTTGAATAGGTGTAAAACAGTAGTAGAACATGGTCTGAGATTTGAACACCTCACTGACAAACACCATTAGATATCTCTCACTAAGCAAAGGGAGGCAGGGCAGAGAGCATGCTGCAGACTTCCAGATCCCACTTCAGTTTGTGTGGAAATAAATTGCACATTTTAGCTGTTGCTTTGACAGTGCATTAAAGCGCTTATTGATTCACTCAATTAAATACAGGTTTGCATAGTCTGTAAATACCAGGAGACACTTAAGGCGCTCCACATCCAGTTTGCCTGATTCAGATGCATTAGAGGCAACTATAGAAAAGTCATTTGTTCAGAAATAATTACTCGGACCGAATTGCAAGCTGTTCAAGTTGAAATTGGATAGTGGAGGAACAAGTTATTCAAGCATAATTGCGTAGTTTTTCTTCTTGTATGTGGCTTAGTTAGACATTAGAGTTTTAATACATCTGCACCCCAGTCCCCTCTCTATTATGTGTGTAATCTAATACAGAGGTACACACACACATACTGGGTTTCCATGCTTTTTGGGGCACTGGATAGTATATCCATAACACTGGTGTCTTTGGAACTTTTGAGGATTCTAAAATGATTCAGTGACAAAAGATGACTATATGGTGGTGGTAGTAGGTGATGGTAATGACAGCAAGTCATTTGAATAAAAGGAAGGGCTTAAATCATTTGGGAAAAATATGTAATTGCGATTTCTCTGACAAGCATTGTGACTGTGATTAGATTTGCAATTTATGTGCAATAACAAATTCAAAGTTCACATTTTAACATGTCCAGGAGGAAAGTCGTAAAAAATTAAATATAATAAGACAAACAGATTGAGTTTGGAGTAGAGCTGCTGCTCGTCCACATGGTTCAGGCATTTGCTCTGGATGTCTCCTGTGTGGGCATGTCCCACAGAGAAAAGGCCCTGGAGAAGGCCCAGGGAGAACTGGACAGAGAGTGAATGGAGAGGGAAGTGTGGGCCCCTGTGACCAGGCCCCGGATAAAATGGTAGAAAATGGATGTTGGTACTAAACTACTGGGTAAATATACAAGACAGAATATTTTGTTGTTTGTGGAGGAAATTTTGGCATTTCAAAAATGTTTGCCTTTGCGATTTGCTCATTGTATCAATTCAAATTGATTTTGATGTAATGTTCATTAATCTTGCAGCCCCGCACTGTTCAAGTACAATCATGTAGCCACAGTCATTCTGGGGCAGATTGATAAAAGTGTGGCTGCTTATTATGGCCTTCTCTGATCCCAACCAAACACATTCATACAATATGAGTGTGTCTTGTCCAAGGACACAAAAAACAAGATCAGCAGAGGTTTCAACCAGCAACCTTTCCTACTCAAGCCCAGCCTATCTAAATCTGTTGCTGCAAGTTCAGCAACGAATGCATCTGAAAAGTAGTGTGGTGGTAAACTTTACTTTAGATGTCTTTTCAGAAGCAAAAAATAAAGATCAACATTATGATCTGGTGAATAAATTAAAATGTAATGGGGGTTGATGAACCTTACAGTGTTTTAAGAAGACATGCCAGTGAATTTAAGAAAGTGTGACAAAAACCAAGAGCCACGAAAACAGGGAGAAAACAAACGGCAACAAATCAATCAGGGACAGAAGTGCTGGCGGCTGTATACACATCACACTCAGCTCTGAAGTCTTCAAAGACTTTCCGAGCGAGCCGCGCACAAACTCCATTAACTCCTGACAAAGTATGCAAATGAACGGAGCATGTGGTGAGGGGGATTAAAGACACCAGCTCAAATCATGACAAACGCAAGGGGACGGCAGCACAGCCAACACACGCACTCCCAAATTGTCACACAGACATCACACTCAAAAAGCCAGTAAATACAAATGTAAAGACATGCAGAGTTACAGGGAGTAGTGCTCCTTAAGATGGCCTAGATAATGCTGCAGGATTATTCACCATCAAATTGAAATCACAACTCGCAAAGGCGGCAATTATTTAAACAACATATTGTACTTTAGTCTGCCAGTGGCTGTTGGATGCAGTAGTGGGTGTTGGGAGCAGAAGTGGTTGCTGGTAAGAGTAGTGGGTGCAGTAGTGATTGATAGGTGTAGTAGTGGGTGTTGGGTGTAGCAGTGGTTGCTGGGTGCAGCAGACAGGCCCAGCGCTCAGACAGCTGTGAGAGTTGACAGCTCTAGCCTGAGTAGGGGGTGTTGGGTGTAGTATTGAGAGCATTACTGGTTGTTGGGTGCAGCAGTGGGTGTAGTATTGGGTGTAGTAGCAGTTGCCGGGTGCAGCAGGCAGGCCCAGCGCTCAGACAGCTGTGAGAGATGACAGCTCTGGCCTCAGGCTGTTGGCTGGCTGTGCTTGACGAGCTGGATGTGCGCTGTGCTGCTACAGCCTGCAGGTGAACTGTCTGCAGCACCATATGGACCAGGGGGAGAATTAACACTGAGATGAGGAGGGCCCGCTGCCAGATACCACCACAGCACCACACCACAACCACAGGAGCCCATCTCACATGTGCAGAGTTACACTTCACAAGAGAGACCACGAATGTAAACTAGGCCTGCTCATGTTCAGGAGATGTCAATCTTATTTAATTTTTGAATAAAATATTTAGTTTAGTTTTACTATTACTACTATTACTCAGAGGTGGGCAGAGTATCCAGAAGTGCACTCAAGGGAGGGAAACATAGTACTCAAGAGTAACTGTCAGGACGCAACTATTGATTTATAATTTAAAAAGTTAACGTAAATTGTGGTACAAAACATTAAATAATGCACAAAATGAGGTATTTATAATTTATAATATATTTATAAAGGATAGGGACTAAAATGAGACAAAATAAACATATCTAAGTACTGTCACTTTGATACAAATATTACAAGTAGGAGTAACAGTATGGCGCTAGAAATGTAGTCTGAAAAGTTACTTAACTAAAAGTAACTGAGTACTAACCACCTCAGCTATTACTCCAAAACCTCTATTCTATTTCTTCTATATAGATATAAAAAATAGTACACAGATGTTCAAGTACAATATCCTCAGTGATTTTGCTCACAGTGTTCTTCAAAATATGAATTATTTTTTCAGATCCATCTGACTCTAGAAGATCAATGTAAGATCATTATGAGTCTCGCTGGCTCTTTAAACTGTTCAAATCTGTCTTGTAAAATAGTTAAAAATAGTTGAAATAGATGGCATAGATGGAATACTAAAACTTGTGTTAACTACAATATGCCTGTTTGCATTGAGTGAAATGAGGAGGATCAGGGGTAAGGCGAGGTAACTAGATGCAGATTGTTCAGCTGGGATTAGAGAGATAAAACCATCTTAAAGGCCTAATTAAGACTTGATAGGATTGGTAAGCAACTTCTGTGGTCGGCAATTACATTTGAGCTGGATTTTAACTGAACACAGTGTGTCAAGAAGACTGCTGCCAACCATGTCTAAGGTTTTAGTCAACCACAGAGGAGTTAAAAGGGACGAATCTGTTTTATACCACTGTTAGAACGGGTGGGAAAGAAATAAGCATTCAAATAAACAGAAGAATAACCCAGGAACATAGACACATAATGAGCTTGGGGCTTAACGTACCTGTGGGTATGGAAACATGCCTAGTGCCAGCTGTGGAGAAGAGAGCAAAAGAGAGAGAAAATGAACAACAATCACACAGTTCAAATATACTGCAAGTATAACCTTAACCCTGTTAATTAAGCCATAACAAAGATGCTCCATATCATATTGCCTACAGTTTAGGGCCATTACATTGGAACAATAAAAGGGGTTCTAAAAAAACAAATTACAAATATCTAAAATATTTTTTGGGGTAATTTTACTATATTTTAGACTCTATTTTCTGATACGTTATAATGTTGTTTCCGCATCACAAACACACCTGGAGTTGTGTTTTGTTTCATTCACACATATTTAATACACAAACCCTGCAGATTTAGTCTGAGTTCTTCTCTCAAACGGAAAACACCTTGTGATGTCATGTGGTAATACAGGAAGTGCTCCACTGTGTTTTTAAACTCTATACATCTTCACTAGAATAATCTGGATCATTTCAGCCCTGAATTTGCCAATCCCTACTGAACTAAAGGTAAAAGAAGCTTTAAACTTGAAAACTACCACTACATGACATCACAAGGTGAAACAGAGAATTCTGAGCTTTGGAGATGTAGACAAACTAATAATTCACACATAATAATACAGTATGTGTGAATGAAACAAAACACAACTCCAGTTTTTGATGAGGTAACAATATTGTAACATGGCTAAAAGCTCACAAGAGTCAAAAACCTTTAAGCAGTGTTCGTGTTTAGGGTAAAGGGTTACCCATATCAATACCCTGGTGAAAATCTATACTATATCTATATCAAAACTAGACACAAGTATTAAAAAAAGAAAAAAAAATCAAGCCTTATCAAGCCTTTCTAGTGAAATTGTGACATTATTATGGCATATGTGCTGAATAACAACCAGTCAGCCCCCAAAATAAAAACAAAATGGCTACTCTACTGCTGCTGCTCAGTTACATTTAAAGACATATTGTGTTTGTGTTTGCTATATAGTTATAATCTACACCCATGGATCGTTAAAATTTGCACATTTTAAATCTCAACACTGATCTAAAATTACTTAATAAAAGAAAGAAGTCCATTAACTTCTGCATTAGAAAACTGTGGTGCCCAATGGGAGTCACAACAAAGCGCTGCATGCTGTGGGCCCCTCCTATGGGCAGCTGCACATCACACTAGAGAACCATTTGGGCCAAAATGGTAGTGTGATGCTACAAAATCATACATGTATCACCGATTAAGAAAATAAAGTTGGCGAAGGAAGAGCACATGTCACAGTGAGCGTGTGTACTGGTGGAGTTGAAAACAGGGGTCGATCAGAGCAATGACACCGTGAATACAGAAGAATAAAGATTACTCAAACAGGAATGAATCACTCTAAATACAACTTCAGAGGGTTACTGAAAAGATAATTTTTCACATAATAAGTCCGCCTTAAGTTAAAACAATATTATAGGCTTCATCATTTTATAAATAACTGACATAAATTTGAGGTTTGCTCTTCAAGGTAAACTGTAGATTTAATGTTTCATTAGTAGATTAGTCTATCATGAAACAAGTGTGGACATTGTGGTGTGGTGGGGTAAGAAAAGGGCTTTTAAAGTACTGTTTCAAATAAACTTGTGCTTGTCTTTCATGTAAGCTTAGTGCAGATTGTAATCTAAAAACACTCCCTCATCAAACAACACTGGCTATTAGTTAATAACCCCCTGAGTGACCCACCTGCTGAGCACAGAGCGCAGGGCTAAGGAGCAGCCTGGAAGACTGCGCTTAGGGCTAAACCTAATGTAGTGCTGTGATTTTGGCTGGGGGTGGGGCCACACTTCTCCCTGACATTTGAGGTGGGCATTTTTCATCTTGGTCAAGGGCAGCTTATTGGCAACATCACCTTATTAAAACGTCAAAAAGCCCTGGCGTCTCCCCTTGAACGTAAATAGATTTAAACTGGTGGGCTAAAGATGGCGCCTGATGGAGAGGAGATGGTCTGTAGGCACTTTCGTTTAGCGTAACCCCACTTGATACGGCCCGGTGCTGTTGTAAAAGTCAATCTCTCTCCTGTAAAAATGATCTGGATAATTCTGACATGCCATCTCTACCCCGCCTCATCTATTCTGGCTGTGACTGTGTGCGTATTAGGAGCTATTGACGGGGAGGGGCTGTGAATCATCTGTTATCAGGCCAAAGGAGCGCCGCAGACAGTTACAGATGGGGAATCAATGGAGTCAGTGGGAGGACAAGAGAGCAGCGCAAATGAAAATGTGATTTGAAAACAGTGTGTCAGTCAGGTCTCCAGGGGGCGCCGACAAAAGACACGTGTTTATCTACAATCATTCATTCTGCCTGGCCAGCCAACCATATCCTGCACAGGCATCAGAGAGTGACGCTTCTGTCAACGTCATAATATCTCTGAAACATGAGGCACAGCGAGGTCAGTGCTCCAGTTTTGTACTAATATTTGTAATCTGAGATTTGATTCAAGGGCCAAAGTGTTGAGATATTGCTGACAAAGTAGTCTTAGAAACGCAAATGAAAAAACTATACATTTTGCATATTTTATACTGCTAAAATACATGTCCAGAATTGAATTAGACAAGTTAATACAATTATGTGGTAGCAGATAAAAAAAAAAAAAAAGAAATACACTTCATTTTTATTAAATGGATAAACTATGTGTGTGTGAACTAATGTTATCACCAAACAAATATTTGAAACTCGATTTCGATACTAAAGAACTCTGTACCGAATCCCATACCACAATGATAATAAAGAAAAAAAATCTTTTTATTTGAGAATAGAATGCAATTTTCAACATTATATCATAATACTTATATTACCATGTGTTCCATAGTGCTCCATGGGCGTATACTAGTCTATGTGCTCCTATACTTGTTCTGATACAGCTCAAGATCATTCTAAAGACATTCAGGAAAGGTTCATTTCTGTCCTGTGGGAGTTTTTAGTATTGATACCTGCTAAATCTTGTTTTGATACAAGTTTTAATCAAGTAGAATCTGATTTTGGATGCTTTTAACAACCCTAGTGTGAATCCAAACATTGACTTGAATACAGAATTAGATTCACAAGATAATGTTATAGCTTGCTGAAAATAAAGTAGCGCACATCTTTGTGTGTTGTTACTAGTGCTGTCAGGAAATATCCAACAGAATTTTGAAACCAAGGACAAGGCTCTATACTCCATAGAGTATAGCAATACCAATTTTGATACCACAATGCTAACAATATTTTTACACATCAGAATTGAATATTTATTACATGATAACTGTAGTTCTGTTGATATTACATGTAGTTTTATAATAGTATGCCAATAGTAAACATAATAAACCTATGCCAAAAAGCTTCACTATGTCCTACTTATGGGATTCCTTTCAGCCTCAATAGTTTGTCAAATCAGTATCAGGTTTCAACACTAGTTTTAGTATCAATTAGTCTCTGGGTATTGATTTGTTCACAGGCCTAGCCTCTTGTCACATATGTAATTGGTGTATGTTACATATATGATCCTATAATAAAACATAGAGATAATACAGAGCCAGCTGTACCTCCATAAACGAGATGCCCACACTCCACACGTCTGCGTGGATGCCGTACTGCTCCCCTGAGATCCTCTCAGGCTGAAAAACACACAGCATCACAACCATCAACACTGAGGAGCTCGACCCTGTCATACAAGAGTTCTGCGGATGCTTACTTACAGCCATGTACGCATTGGTTCCAACATAGGTTTTAGCTATAGAATTCACCAACTGCAAAAGAAATGCAGACAGTTAAGAGTTTACAGTGATTGAATATACGTCATTAAAAACACACCTGGAGCTCACACATGTTTAACACACAAACCCTGCATATTTAGGCTGTATTCTTCTCTCAAACTGAAAACGTTGTTCCATCTTGTGATGTTATTGAATGGTGATACAGGAAGTGTGTTTGTTGAAAAAGCCCACCAGCATCCTCACATTTTTCTGTCCAGAGACTGACACTTTCTTTCTAGTAGCCAATCATAGCTCTGGCTCCACCCATGTGACCCCGTCTTACAGGGTTGTGACCAGGTTACGGGGAGCAGAGAGAAGATGGACTCTGAGTAGAGAGGATGTATTAAGTTGCGTTCAGTATTTAGTTAGAGCCTGTGCTGGACTCATTTTGGTTGTTTTATGTTGTGTGCGTGAAAATATAATGTAAGCAATTGTTTATGATGTGTAACCAGTTTGATGTGTGCCATTACTGTGTTACTGAGTTAATTGAATAGTTATTGCATGCGTGCCTCGTGACCTGCGTTCGTCTTGGACAGCGCGAGTCAGCAGATGAGACTATATTTGTTGACAATGGTTCTATGTTAGTGTGTGTTTAGCCTTCTTATGTTCATTACGTTATTACTGTATATATTATGCTGCTACATGTCGGCGCTTCATGTTAAAGGCAGCGCGCTACATGAGCAGACAGTGCGGCTCCAGTGACGTCACTGTCAGCTGGCTCTCTTAAAGGGCCAGCGCTAGTGTAGCTCATTGGTTATTGTGGTGACATGAGTGATGCCCGTTGGATTTCTTTGTACAATCTTTATTATTATTCGTTAGCAAGTAGTTATTTGTGGCATTTGTAACATGTTTGATTATTTACATATCTACATTTTATCTAAATTTTTAATATACATTTTTATTCCTAGAACCACACACACACACTTCTGCCATTCCCGTGGATGCTTAATAAACCACATCAGTTAAAACATCTGGCTGATTCTTTCTGAGAGCACCCTGCAGCGGGTCAATACAGACAGCACATCCCTAGTGTATTTTTCAGTGTTTTTAAACTCCATACACCTTCACTGGAATCATTTGGATCATTTGTAGTGATGAAAACTTAAAGCAACATCAGTTATTTTAGCTTTGTTGAAAGCTCTTCTCTAGTGCACCAGAAGATATTCTAGACTCTTTCTATGGCTACAGATTATGGTTATTCTAGAGCATTGTAAATCAGTTCAATTGAGGCTAAAAATATAAAACTTAAAAAACTACCACTAGATGACATACAAGGAGGTAAAGCATTTTGAGCTTTGGAGATGTAGACAGACCAATAATGCAGGATTACTCAAACTGTGTGAATGAAACAAAATACAACTCCAGGAATGAGGAGGTAACTAACTAAAAGCTCATGGGAGTCCATTTTGCCCATTATATGACCTTTAATAATGTTACTGTTACAATGATTGACATCAGAATCAAACATTTTTTTTACTGTACATTGGGGAATAGATGACCACTCCTCTATTATCTGGCTACTATGACACAATTTCAATTTTGTAATGAAGTAGCACAAATGTTCATCTTTATTTTAATTTATTGTACTTTTGTTTGCCTTATTTCTTTATCATTGTAAAACATGTGATCTAAAATAGAACACAATTTTAACAAAGCAAAGATGAAATGTTCATCTTGTTTTTTTTTTTTTAAACATGTGTATTGTGTTTGGCTCAGACTTTTTGTTTTCCTTCAAATAACTGCAAATAAGTACATGGAGTTGGGTAGGGGTACCGGGTAGGTGAAAACTGGAATTTTCTGAACTCTAGCATGGATTACTTAAACATGCAATAAATCAAAATACAACTCAAGAGATAGTGACGCCTTTAAGTTTCTGTTCAAAACTGCAAAGCAAATTCTCTGTGACGGCGCCTTTCGATAGTGGCGTTTTTCCACAGGAAACAGCACATTTTCATCTAGGTGTTTTTATTTTTGAGAACATATTTGACCCATGTTTACAGGATTTCTCAAGCATGCATGAAGCATTAAAAAAAAAATAGAGTCTATATAATATAAGGGCTTGACTTTCTGAAATGAGTGACAAAAAATATTGAACTTCTTCATGATATTCAAATTTTTTGAGATGTACTAGTATATCTCCTAGAAAACAAGCCGAGGATTTTTTGTGATTTGTACCAAAATAACTACACTGCCTTACGTGTATCACAGATTAAATTGGGGAACAAAGTACAGAGCTGTGGGCGTGTGCTGGTGGCGGTAAAAACTGGGGTTGATCAGAAATATGGCGTCTTGAAAATAAGCGTTAAAGATTGCTCAAGATTGCACAATAAGTCTACTTTAAATGTGTTAAAATAAATACACAAGTTTGCCCTATTTAGGTCCCTGCCTTACAAGGAGACATTAGCATTGTCTGTATGTGTGGCTACAAAACACATCCCATCAGTGACAGGTCTACGATAATGAGCCTGCCCTCCCTCATGACTTTGTGTATTTTCTGCGTGCCCTACAGAGTACATGTGTGCGAGAAAGACAAACTGAACCACATCAAAATGAGGACAGGACTTTGCATTTGGCAGTAAAAAAACATCACCTTGGAGAGACGAGAAGTCGAGGTTAAAAATGAATAAGTGTTTACCATATGCGCAGTGTTTTTACCATACGCACAGTGTTTGTGTGGCAGGAGACAGGGTCCAGGGGGGACGTGGCGGAGCTGTGTCCCTCATGGTTACATTACAAATAGCCTGAACGCCATAGAGCGCCATTGTCTCCTCAGCGCCCGGACTGCATACATATCAATGAGGCCGTGCGCCTGTGTGGGGGCCATAATTATAACAAGTGATTTTTTGGGAAGCAGAGGAACAATAGCAGGAGGAGGGGGAAGGAGCACCCATGGGAGCGCCCGCGTGTTTGGAGGTGAAAATGAAAGTGCTGATTGACAGGTTGACCATATGTACGCAGATCTACATGCTAAACTGTACTCCGCACAGTGCGCACTGGTTGGGTTCAGGTGATGTCATATTATTTAAAACTGCCCATGTTTTAAAATAGAGGTGGAGGGCAGGTCAAATATCTATGGTACAATTTAACATGAAACTGTCAAAATGCATAGGTCCTGGTTTATAGTTCATATCTCTAATCACTGGACCTATCCACATGAAACAAAAACTGGCACAAAGTTCAATGTCTTCTGTCAGTGTAAATAAACTTTGGTTAAAGGCGCTTATAAGCCCATGTTACTTTCACTTAGACTTAGATTTAGACTTAGACAAACTTTATTGATCCACAAACTTTATTTCAAGCTCACTTGAAATAAGAAAGCATGTTTTTCCAAAAATAAAAAATAAAAAAAAAATCTGCAATTAAATAAATGCAAGATAGAAAACTTTTAGGCCATATTGTGAAACATTCCAAGGTAAGGGGTAACTATATCTATAGCGACAAGCAACTGCCGGGTACCCCACCAAAATTACATTATGCACCTTTAAATATTTTGACACTATAATATTTAAAATTGGTGTCACTACTCAAAATACCTCAAAGAAGACCCATTGTGCTTGTGTCTGTGTAAATGGTGAGGAGAAACAACTACGACATGGTTATTTTGCAGAATAGATTTGCTTTAAGATATGTTAATGAGAAAATGTTGTGATCCTTAACCAACCCATAACAAATATGAAGATGTTCAACACATGTGAATCTTACCCCCATAGAGTTCTATAGGCCTTGCCCTCCATCTGGAAGTATATGTTAGTATTTGTACATAATGAGTGTGTGTGCGTGTGTGTTTGTGTTGGTGTGTGTTTGTGTGTGTTTGTGTGTGTGTGTGTGTGTGCGTGTGCGTGTGCGTGTGCGTGTGCGTGTGCGTGTGTGTGTGTGTGTGTGTGTGTGTGCGTGTGCGTGTGTGTGTGTGTGTGTGTGAGTACCTGTGTGCTAGTACCTGTGTGCTGACACCAAAGTCGCAGAGCTTGACTTGTCCTCGGGTGTTCACCAGCATATTGGACGGCTTGACATCTGCAGAGACAAACTGTTTATGGAACTCCTGCATCAGCACTTTGCCTGTCTGGATCAACTCTCTGCTGTTTTTTCCTCATAACAGTGGGGCCCGAGGTCTTACTCACCCCTGTGAAGTATCTTTAGGCTCCACAGATACGTCAGGCCTTTCACTACCTGCAAATACAGACACAAGTTAGATCAAAGGTGCACAGTGGAACTTCTTGGATGGGGTGTCCACCACCTGCTTGTCTCCATGGAGACTGCTATGCTATAACCGTCCTTATGATAATGTCAGATCCTACTCCACACAGATTGTGGTAACTGCCCAGAAGTATGGCTCTGTATATAGATTTGAGATTAGATTTTCAGGCAGTGTTCACCAACAGATGGCAGTACTAAGTGGTTTGCCTTTGTTTAGAAGGAATGCAATTTAGTTTTGTACTAGTGTAGTCCTGATACAAAAATGTAAAACTTTCGACACTAAGGAATAGACGCAATACTCAGTACCGAATCCCTCAGTGGTCCTGTAGGTTCCATAGTGGTCCATGGGTGTATACTAGTCTATGTGCTCTTACACTTGTTTTGATACAGCTCAACATCATTCTAAAGACATTTGGGAAAGGTTCAATTCTGTCCTGTGAATGTGACTTTTTTAGTATTGACACCTGCTCAAATGAGTATCGATACTAGTATTATATCAGTACTAAGTATTGATTAGTATCTGATTTTCCATACACTGTACTGAAAGCACCACTCTAACTTGAATACTATGAATAATTACTTTAATTTTATATTTTATTACTTATTTTTTATTTTATTTTTGACTTGTACATATACATTTATTTTTATAATTATGTCTCATTTGACACCTGTCTCTTGCTATCTTTTTGCTACACCATCTATTTTTGTTACTCTGTTATTATATTATATTGGGATGAGTGAGCTGCTGTATCCAAATAATTTCCCTTGTGGATCAATAAAGTTGTCTAAGTCTAAGTGTCTTCTAAGTGAATATAAATATGATTGACAACGAGCTCAAAGTGAGAGCAGAGCAGCACTGGCTCTAAAGTCCTGCTGCCTCTAAAGTGCTGCTGTAAGGACAACAGTGGCCAGAGCAGAGGCCCTCTCGTCCTCACGAGGGCTTTTGTCTCCCTGATAATTAACCACTGTGACACAGGAGGGAGGGACGAGGGGGAGGGGAGCTGCGAATTAGAATCAACACTGACTAAATTGCTGTCATGGTTTGATTATGGACAAAGTTAAAAAGGGGAGCAGAGACGGGGAGGCTCTGGTGCAGGGGGTAATAGGTGCAGAGACAGGCTTTTGATGCAATGTGTTCTCTGTCTAAATGATCCCTGTGACTTTGACTTTGCCCATAGCTTCACAAAACAGAGGCTAATTGAATGGCTCACACCAATTTTCACCAGCCCAAATCATTAATAAAATTAGTGGCTTCCCTGCAGAATAGCAGGACAGAGGTGAGAAGACACAGTACCAGCATAAACAGTTGTTTACTGAAGAGATGTGTGAAAGCTGTTATTGTGGACACAAATACAACTGATTATTGTATATTTTTTTTATGGTGTCAGCATAAAAGTCAGGATGTGATACAATACAGTGTGACTAGAGGTATAAAATCATGATTTACCTTTTTACAGGATGTGGTTAAAGTCTAAAGGAGACGTAATGCTTTTGTCTACATATAGTTATACTCTATGATACTACATTATTTTAAATTGCAATATTAATCTACAGCAGCCTAAAACAGAAACATAAAACAGAAAACTGCAGCACTGATACCCTCCAGAATCCTATCACTGTTTAAGAAAAGAAATTCTGAAAACAAATAAGTACAGACCAGTGGGCGTGTATGCGACGTAGGGGAAAATTTAATTTTTTTGGTATCTTGAATACAGAAGAATTTTGATTACTCAAATATGCATGACGCACGCTAAACAAAACTTTGAGCGTGTAAATAAGAAAGGTAAAAATAAAAAAATAAAAAAGCTCTTAAAAGTATGGTTTAAAAAATATGTGTCCTTTAACAAAGATGCTGGTAATACTAAAAAAACATAACTCAATTTAAGCAATAACATTTGAACTTTAAACAGTGGAACTTGTGCAGAACAATTTGATCTCAACATCTAAAATGCTGGCGGCACGGTGGCTGAGTGGCAACACTCACGCTTCACAGCAAGAAGGTTACGGGTTCGATCCCCGGGTCGCCCGGGCCTTTCTGTGTGGAGTTTGCATGTTTCCTCCCCGTGTCTGGATGGGTTTCCTCCGGGTACTCCGGTTTCCCCCCATCAACCAAAAACATGCAACACCCCTATGAACAGTATACCAACAAGGACCGTCAAGGAATTCCTCCCTCCTGTGGGCTCACCACCTGCAGAGGGGTTCATAGGGGTCTGGTGCACAGAGTAATGGGCAGCGTGCTGCCCCCGCGACCCAGCCGGATTAAGCGGGAGAAGATGGATGGATGGATGGATCTAAAATGCTCATGAAATCATAAATCAATCCTAAAATTTTTAATGTCCAAGACAACAGAGTGGTTGGCTGCTCTTGTGGCTACCTGGCTCACAGACTGAGCAATTTTTTGACATCCTATCATGGGATTTTAACCAATTAAGAATTGCAGCAAGTGCAGTTCAAAAGGCTGCTGACCCTCCCTGACCAGTCCTCCTGTTAAACTGCACTGAGACCTTTGACTGAGACACAAAGGCCACTGAGACGCACAGTGGAAATGACGCTGCAGCAAAACAATAAAGTAGCTCACTCTCTCGCTCTAAAAGGGAATAGTTTGGCATCATTATTATAAAGATTGAAACATTTTTTTTTTATTTTCAGAAAGTCAGCTCAGAAGTAATTTGGGTATAAATACAGTGAATTTTCCAAAATACAACACAAACTTACTGCCACAGCGATCCTCCCTAAAACATGTTCTGGTGTCCTCTTGTACACATCCAGTGACCCTCCTGGAGCAAACAGAAGAGTTTTCACAAAACTTTGGCGGTGTAAAGAGTGGAGCAGTAGGACAGAATTTTGCAGACGTGTGAAACATGGGAGTCAGAGCATTAAGCCACAGCTGGACAAGCACAGGCCCAAAGACACCCGCGCTTCCAGTTCACACCAGTCTAAACATTCATGCTAACAAGTGCACTTAAGTCTGCACCATCGCGCCCTTGTAGCTTTTAGCACACATGCATGCTACGCCGCTAACACTCTTTTAAACTGCACAAGTGTAAATGGGTACAGAGTAGGTGTGGACAGTAGTTTAAAACTCATCTAAAAATGTCAAGTTTTTACCTCCAAAAACTCACCGTCCATAAACTCAGTGCAGATGGAGATCCTGTTCTCCACAAAGAAGGCCCCGAAGAAGGTGATGATGTATGGCGAATCACACTGGAAGACAAAAAGTAAAGTAAGTAATCATTTCTACAGAAACATTTCAATGAGGGATTTAGAAAGGCCATTTCATCATATCTCTATAAAATGTTGAAATGCATGGGACTAGAAGGACTCAGCAATTCATATTTCAGTGTTTTCTATGCCCTCCGGGATATATTCAGAAATTATTTGTATCATTCATTCTCAAATCCACCTTTATTATAAAAATGAATTATAGTAGCAAATCTCATTTGAGATCAGCCCACAGGACATTGAAGCAGTTAGCAGTCATTTAATGGCATGAGTACTTTTTAACATTACATTTAAGCTACTGATTAGCTTCAGTGTTTTAAGTACTCGTGGCCTGCACTTATACAATATGATTTACTGTCACCAGTGTATAGGCTATAGTCTGACCTTATAGAGAATTTCTAGCTCAGACATGATCTGCTTCTGTAACTCCACTGTGATGTCCAATGGAATGACCTGCAAACACACAAGACAACACAACAATGAAGCAAGCAATGATTTATTTATTTGGAGAAAATATGATGTGCCAATATGACATTTACCTTCACAGCTAAAACCCGCTTGTACGATAGATGATATGCTCTGCAAGAAAAAAAAATAAAGCTTTACAATAATCAGTATTTGCACAGACTAAAGACGCACGGCAGCCCAGCTGAAGGTTCTGACTGAGCCAAGCATAAACCTCTATATTATAAACTGTACTGGACAAACAAGCTAAGGTGAGCAGCAGACTATTGTTATATATCAAAGCACAAGTACAGTTTTTAGTTACAGCATGATCCTATGATTAAATAGTTTGTGGAGCACATGATCAGAGGGCTACTTGTGAGGCCATGGCCTACAAAGATTCACAGACTCAGCTAAACATAGGTCCAGCTGTCACTTCCTGTGTCTAATGGTACGGAACAGGCCAAAGCCTGCCTGACCACTACAGATGGGCCATTATCAGCCCTAGACACAGGCAGCCAGAGCACCACTGAGCTATCCCAGGACTCAACTGTAAACCACTTCCTTTCCTTTTGTACAGGAAGATGAACTTAAAAATATGGGCTACCCAACTTTTGTAAATGTGTAAATGTATGTTTTTGTTCCCCAAACAGTTATATGGGTTAGATGTAAAAGCAGTGCTATGTGCCATAATTAGATCTCTGCACGCTGTCTGCATCCAGCTGGATCGCAAACCCGGAAGAAAAAGACAAGTGCGGTTAGGACTGAGTGAGGGCTGGTGGTTCACCCTGCTTTACTTCAGTGGTCAATAAAACTCATCTAAACATGTGCACGTGCCTAGCAAAAGGGTTTGTGAGAGCTAGGGACTAGTAAAGATACATTTACACCTACCTCCTCCTTTTGCAGTTTGAATAAAATAGTCTGGCATATTTGCATGAACTTTAATGGGCTTATGTTAATGAATATGCATGCTCTCATTGTTTATAAGCAGATCTATTGGAGGTTTTAGCAAGACAAACTACAGATACAGCCCTTTCTTAGAAACCCATTAGGCAGGTAAAACAACACTACTCTGGATTACAGCTCATTAGCTCAAAGTAACAGTGCAGTCTGCAGTGTCACCTAAACTGGTATTACCAAAACCTGAGTCATTTTCCTCAAGGTCAGAGTTGAGAGAGCCAGACAGGGCCCTAGTTCCAGACAGAGTTTTGAGTTGCACACGCCCCTATAATGATTTAATTATCTAACTCCTCAATGCCAGGCCTCTTCTTTAGTTACAACAGTCAGAGGTTAGCTTACAGCACTAGTTACACAAGCACTGGCCCTGAGTGTGAAGGGCACCCAGGGGCCAGCAGCTGTCAGCTCTGGCTCACTACAGAGGCAGCAGACCAGGGGACTGAACGTGATCTGTCCGCCATGCTAGCAGCAGACGAGGGGAATGAACCGTATCCCAGGCTACACGCTGTCCACCATGCTAGCAGCAGACCAGCGGAGTGAACGTGATCTATCCGCCATGTTAGCAGCAGACCAGGGGAATGAACCCAGACTACACGCTGTCTGCCATGCTAGCAGCAAACCGGGAGAGTGAAGGTGATCCCAGGCTGCACGCTGTCCACGGCCTGTCCTGCTGGAGTGGACAGGTATGCTAGCAGGTGTGATTAATGCGTCTTAGACTGGCGTATCACATTACTGTGCAGCCAGACACCTCCAAACCAGAGCGGCCCTTTAATTAACAACACCCATTAGAGTCATGTCAGGCGGTTTACAATCCAGGACAGGAACTTCAATGTGTATGGAAGAAAGTAGTTTTTTAGCAAGACTTAATACACTTTTCATTTTCATAGTTACTTTTTAAATTATAACTGCAGCACAGTTGATCCCAAAAGAACAGAACTCACACACGATGGCTATTAGTGTATTTTCCATCATGTTTCATCATCTGATTTGGGTTGTCTGGGACTGTTTGTGTACGTTTTGTCATCTTTTGTGTAAAAGCTCATAGGGACAGACAATGAGAAATATCTCTGGATAATATTGCATATTTACTTACTTAACATATCCCAAATCAAATGTTTCTTTTGAATACACTGAGAAGTCTTAATGTATCGTGCATTTGATTCTAATCTTTTGCAGGCTCGTTTTAATTTGATGTCTCAGTCTTCCTCTAAGCTACAATCAATATCAGTTAAGCATGACTGCAACCTCTTAATTAAGTGGAAGATGAGCCAATGTAGCAGGGGTAGACATGTTAAATACCAAGTGGGCAGGTTGGCTGTGTAAGAAATAGATCAGAGCAAGCCATCACCATGCTAAACAACATGTAGTTCAGTGAGAGTCATTTAGGCGTGCTAATGGACATAGCAGCCTGTGGCTATGTGCATCGACAACTCATTTAGCTCAGAGACAGCCTTTTGTACAGGACCTGCTCATACATGTGTACTACTCTACTATTATATCTTTGGGCCACTGCAAACCATAAAAAATGAACTAGTTCTGTTGGTCACATTTTTAAGACAGTGGTTGTTAATTTTGTATATCATATTCTCAAAAAAAAAAAAAAAAAAAATACTAGGATGAAAGTGGTAAACAAGACAAGTATTTGGTTGTGTTCACAGCATTCTATAACATTTTTAATTTATAGACTTACAGTGGAAAGAGAAATCACAACTGTTACTCAAATAAGAGTACTGTTACACTGTTAATTATAAAAGTGAAGTATAGGGTTAACAGTATGGTGTCCAAAAACTACTCAGAGAAGTGAGATTTTGTTAAGAAGTTGCTAAATGTACTTGAGTAAATGTAACTGAGAAGCAGCTCAGTTATAAGCCCTTCCTTCGCCACAGCAGTTCAGTCTCTGTGTCTGCAGGTTAACCCACGATGGTTAGACCAGTGTTGGGGTAGGGTTAGTCCCGTCTGTCCTTGGGTGCCTCGGGGCTGTATAAGTTACAGTGACAGGCCGGTGACAGCAGCAGACACTGGGACAAGGTTACCGCCTCACCCCACCACACTTCCCCAGGAGCTGACCCCAGTAAACGTAAGCCATTGCCTGGATCTTATTTACACTCCAGGCCCCGCGTAATAAAAGCTCCATCATGCAGTATTCATAGGCCTCTCTGTATGACTCTCCACTTGGGGCTGTGACTAAAAACACTAGACACAGGGCATTTACTGGGTCGCGTGGGCAGCCAGGGCCTTTCTCTCCTTATGAACACAGGTGAGTTTAAAGTACTCTGTTCAATTGAATTGACCATTTCTAAACATATGTATTTAACACTCTGTTAAAAGGAATATTCACAGGGTTACTAACATTTAAAGGGCCCATATTACACTATTTTCTGATCTATGTTATAATGTTGAATCCTCATGGAAAAACAGACCTGGAGATGTGTTTTGTTTCATTCACACGTTTAACACACACCCTGCATATTTATGCTGAGTTCTTCTCTTAAACTGAAAACATTCTGTTCCACCTTGTGATGTCATGTGGTAATACAGGAAGTGCTCCACTGTGTTTTTAAACTCCACACACCTTCATTAGAATCATTTGTATAAAGTCAGTCCTGGAATTGCCCATCTCTACTGAACTAAAGGTAATAGGTACTTTGGAGATGACTAATAATGTGTGAATGAAACAAAACACAGCTCCTGTTATGTTTATGATGATGTAAGATCACAAGAGTCAAATTTGCGTAATAATATATCCTAAATTATATTCTGACATACATAAGCTTACATTTTTACACAAAATTTGGCAAATTCTTAAAGGCGCATGGCAACTTTTCCAGTAGAGTTTATGCCCCTGCTTGTCTATGGAGATGTACTGTTTTGTCAGAAAGTTTCAGAGTATTGTATTAAACTGTTCTATCTCTATGCACACAAGCAGAAGATGCCACCAGGCCAACTTACAGGTCAGGAGAAGTGAGCTACGGTAACACTGTGTGTTTTTCAGGCATTTTTGAAAAACACTGCCATATCTGCTTCCAAGGCTACACAACAGACCTGCAGTTGTGTTTTGTTTCATTTACACGTTTAACACACAAACCCTGCAGATTTAGGCTGAGTTCTTCTCTCCAACAGAAAACACTTTATTATACCTTGTGATGTCATGAGGTAATACAGGAAGTGCTTCAATGTGCTTTTAAACTCCATACACGTTCATTAGAATAATTTGGATGATTTTAGCTTGGAATTTCCAATCTCTACTGAACAGAAGTCAAATGTGATTGTTGTTGAAAACTACCACTTCATGACATCACAAGGTGAAACAGAGCATCTCAGGCTTTGGAGATGACAGACTAATAATAAAGGGTTACAAACATGTGTAAATGAAACCAAATGCCAGGTCTGCTTTTGAGGAAGTAACAGCATTAAAACATGGCTTAAAGCTCACAAGGGTAATTTTTGCGTAATATAGGACCTTTAAATGATAATGCATTATTGGAAGCAGTCCTTATTTTGAGTTATGTGTTGAATTACTCTAATGTTATTTATTTATGTTTAATAGGAGAAAAGCACCATAATGCAGTTGAAGCACACTAAAACATAAAATATTAAGAGCAGCCAGTGAAGCATCAGACGACACAATGTAGTGTTTAAGTACATGGCAGCGGTGTGTGTGCCGTATGTTAGTTTTAAGTGCACGGGGGGAGCCATGAGTCACGGAAAGTGCCGGAGTGTCCTTGTTATTGCGTTTAAAGCCATGGGGGCAGTGGGCGCGTGCACAAGATGGACCTCCGACAGAGAGAGTGTAATAAACAAACACAGGGCGACAGTGATGGATGGCCGGGTCAGTGCGTGGCTATGGGAGCTGAGGTGTTGGTAACATCCAATTGAGTCCAAATGGCTGTGGGTCATAAATGGGCTAAAAGGTTAAAAGGTGGGAAGCCAATGGAGGCTTTTCTCCCGTGACAGGCTTATTATATAAGCGGGGGTAAAGGCGATGGCTCAGGACCAGGGAGACACCATCTGGAAATACACAATAACCCAAAACAATACACTAAAGCACATCATGTCTAATTCATCCAGCATGTTTACATTGCCAAGTACATAAGGGAGGGCAATACTGTCAAAAAGAATCTCAATATTTGGTGGATTATTTTCTTGATTTGATATTATATAGCATAAGTTATATCACTAGTTAAATAAAATTAATCCATCAGAAATTGCTAAGAGGTGACATAACTTAAACTGAGGAATGCACATATGAATAAACAGTAGAATTAACCTCAATCGTTGAGAACGGTCTGTAATTTTTTATGTAAATATATCACATATATACATACATGCATGCATACACACACCTAAAACTGCTCTTGGGCATTTACTAGAAAATATTATATAGATTGAAATGGGTCCAAAAAGAAAAAAATGTTCTCTTATCTCTAGAGGTTGGTGTTATTGACAAAAATGGATACCACAATATGTTATGCATTATCTTCTGTGTCTCTTACAGTATCATAATGGTAAATCCAAGAGAAGCATTTGGGACGGCCTCACGTCAGTGATGATAGGGAAAGGAAGTGAGATAATTCATTCATAACATCATGTTCTGATTGAGTGACAGGTGGATTTAACCAAACACAGTGAAGTGAACTCTGATAAGAAGGTGTTTTATTTGCTCTTGAAGGAATATGAAGCTACTGCCAACTATATTACAGTAACTACATACTCTGTGCACTGAAATAAAGCAAATAAAGGTAAGCTAGGTCATTTTTGTGGTGGGGGAACTGCAACCTGCTCGTCTCCATGGAGATGTTGTTGATTTGTTGGAAATCTTCCAGTGTAGCAATCATAGTTATGCATCTATATTTATCCAGTTACAAAAAAACAAAATGTATTTGTATCTGGGTTTTAAAAGTATGTGTTACATGTTTGTGTGTAGCCATATGCAGTGCAAAAAATATTAAATATTGGCATATAATATAGATATCTGCTGATACGGATATCAGTGACCCTGTATCAATATCGGCCAATACAGATACTGGAAGCAATATATTGCCCATGCATTATCTCCATGGAGACAAGCAGGTGGCGTACCCTTCACCAGTTCCATAGAGAATCTTTAATTGGTCTATTAAATGTTCTTTCTCCAGTCATGAAGAAAAAACTGGCCCATACTGAGGACAAGGACTCAAAGTGGCAGATATTGCTATGCATAGAGGTTATAGTTCACTTAGAAAAATACCTGGCTCTGTATCGACTGGGCACGGGCCCAAGCATCTGCGTCCTGTTACACCACTTAATCTGCCCCTTTCTTCTCCCAACCATAAAAAATACCACCACCAAACTCTATGGATTTTCTGCTGGGCTAAATTGACTGAGAAGTTGTTGGTCTTGCAATATTGGCTTCCCTCATTGCTGCGTAACCATTTCCACCGCCAAACGGATCAGCCATCCCTTTCACCTGCACCACGATGAGGAATTGGCTTTTAATGAAACCCTCCCATAAACTGTGGAGAGGGCTGAAAATATATAGTTTAGTATATATAGTTTCGCTGGAGAGAAATTTACTGGTTTGGCCTACGAAACAAAGCACGGCGTCAAGCGAAGGTTAGCCTGAGCAGTGATCAATACTTCAATCTCAATAAAGCAGCTCGATGGTGGTTGATGGATGGAGAGAGGGAAAAAGAGGAGAGGAGGTGGTGACACAAATGCCAGCCTTGTCATAACAGCGCAGGGGTGATCATACATCTAACTCCAGAGGAAGCACGAAGGGCTAGCAGACGGGCCGATGAAGTCTGCTCCTGTCAGTCCTTACGAGCAGAAATCAATATCATATATGTTTGCAACCTTCAGAGCCGAATAAATAAATGACGACCTGAAGTGGCCTGAAAGATGTCCTAACACTGAGCGATAAACACGAAAGAGAAGGATGGAAGACACAGAGAAGGGGAGAGATGGAGCAAGGGAGCGATCAATAGAGTGATACAAGTGTGCGAGAAACTGAAAGGGATTGAGTAAATGCTTATTAATGCTTGTTTGACTAATTTGATCTATCGGTACTAAAAGTCCCATTCACAGGACAGAACTGAACCTTTCCTGAATAGCATGAGAATGATCTTGAGCTGTATCAGAACAAGTATATGAGCACATAGTTCTGATTTATTGTTGAAAATGGCATTGTATTGTCTGAATAAAGAGTGTTAGAGTGTTTTTTAATTATTATTATTTTTTTTTAATTATCATCACAGTATCAGAATCGGTATTGAGTATCAAGTCTATTTCTCGAGTATTGCGACAACACAATTACAGAGTGCACTTTTTTTTTTCTCCTATGATAAAGAATACATGGAACAATACAGCCAAGAAGAAAGAACTCCCCATACTGATTAATAGGGATCAATAGAGTGATACAAGTGTGCAATAAACTAAAAAGGGATTGAGTAAATGCTGATATTTTGTTTGACTAATTTGATGTAATGATAGA
This sequence comes from Taenioides sp. WSHXM2023, assembly GCA_029959045.1. NCBI lineage: Eukaryota > Metazoa > Chordata > Actinopteri > Gobiiformes > Gobiidae > Taenioides > Taenioides sp. WSHXM2023. The sequence continues at coordinate 36,316,059 of CM057091.1, forward strand.
TAATTGCGGGGTGAACAGTCCTCAAGAGGGAAGGGCTCATTGTCTGCATGCTAATGGTGTGGTGGAGCACCTACAGGGAGGGCACCATCAATTCAGGCTCATAATCATATGACACATAATGCAGGGCTGTGGAACACTCTGTGCAGCTGGAAGCATGTTATTATTATTAAGAGAAGTAGAAACAAGGAACATACAAGCTAAACACTCATTTAAATACATGTCTTGTACATATCTTTTGTTAAATACAAAAAAGTGCATTACTGATGAGTATTAATCCATCTTTGTTGATATTTTGATCTAATGTCTTTGTTATAGAAAGCATTTGTTGGCATGTGTTTTATCATATGTATCGATAATGATGAACATGTATGAAAATAGTCAATGATTATTTAAAAAGGTAATTAGTAACCATTATACAATTTAATTGCTGCAGTCCTACAAGGCTTTTGTCAGTATGTTTCAAGGAAGCTATGGCTGAAAAAGTGTGAAGTAGTCAGTGTAATCCCTCATTCTTCCAGAAGTGGGAGAAATATTTCAAAGATAGTCATTTGGGCCCTGTTTTTGACAGAAAAAAGAAAAAAAATACTTCTGTATGGAGTCAAAAACAAAACAGTGTCCAGATGACTACCTGTAAAAGCTTTTAAAGTTGTGTACAAGTTAAATTGTAATTGCCAAAAAATAATGGCAACATAATATCATACATCATATGAGTTTATGGCATATGCTGTTTATTAACAGCATGCTTTAACAACAAATGTGATTGAATGTTCCTAAAATATGCTGCTAGTGAAAGTTAAATGACTGTTCTTTTATGCATAAACAACATATGGTCTCACAATATCAAGGTAAGTAAGGTACTGTAGTAGTTACACATGAAGTGTGGGTGGTATAATCTTGGACCTGAATGAGAATATGCTATATAGTGATAATCTACACCCGTGGATCATTTGGATTATATAATTTGGTTATAATTGGACATTATAAATTGCAATATGAATCTACTGATAAAAGAAACAAGTCCGCTAACTTCCGAGTTAGAAAACTGTGGTGTCCAATGGGAGCTGAAATCACCGTAAACATCATCACAACAAAGTGCTGCATACTGTCAACCCCTCCTATAGATAGCTGCACATCATAGAGAGAATCTTTTTACTTAATCTTCTTACTTATTTTGATTTTTTTTTTCCATTTGTAGCAAAATGACTATGCAACACTGCAGAATCCTACATGTATCACTGATTAAGAAAATAAAAGTGGAGAAGGAAGCAAGAACAGTGCAATAGGCGTGTACCGGTGACAGTGAAAAAGGGGGTGAATCAGAGCAATGACATCTTGAACACCAGACGTAAACAACTATAACATGGTCAAAAGCTCTCAAAAGTGAATTTTACATGATAGGTCCACTTTAACCAAAGTGAAAAGTTAATATGTGATCTTTACTTTAACTTTTATCGTTATCATCAAATATCGGTTATCAGCCACAGCAGCCGGCCAAATAATGGATATCGGTACCGGCTCAAAAGATCCTTACGGCCCATCCCAGGCAGACACAGAGAGTGTGCTGTGTGTGGACCTGAATGAGGAGGTGCAGCACAGAACACATACTTGTAAACAGTGCCTCCGTTGCCGTGTCCCAGCTGCTCCTGGTACTGGATGTCCTGAGCGTTTATCTGCAGAGCATACAGGTTCACACTTAGGCTTTTTAAGGACACTCCAAACATGACAACAGAGAAGAATAAAGGCTCAAAGTGGCTTCTACACAGGGCCAATGAGCACAGACAATCAATACGACTGGCTGAGAGCTTATAAACTCACACCAGCTGTGAGTGAGAGGAATTTAGTGTGGTCACTCATAAAACATGTGCAGCCTGTGGTCAAATAAAGCCTTCACCGTACGCCTTTAGTCAACCAAAATGTGTATTAGTGGACTAATCATTTTATTTAGATTGTAAGGATTTATATGAGACAACAGCAGAAAGGAGAACTGAGTCAGTGAGTGAGCTGAAGATCTGGTATTTTTTGGTATTATCTGTAAAAAGGCAGATTAAACTCATGATTCACAAGTTTAAAGAGGAGGTACTTTACTTCTGTGTGGTATTAACAGCTGACACATAACATGTTTAGATCACCATGTTCCTTTTATTGTTGTGAAAATGCTATATTCACCCAAAAACAATGACAATTTTATCAGTTTCACTTTCATGTCACAACCAGAGTGTGCATCCCTCTAATGAAACTACTGCACATCGCATCAAGTTTGTGAAGTTGTAGTGTATTGTTGTAGTTTTTACATGGTGTAGTCTTGTGAGTGCAGTTTGGGTCACATACACAGAGATAGGCAATAGGTTTTTTTTGCCATGCCCCCTTTTTAGTCGACTAATCGATGTGTTAAGTCGACCGAGAATTTTTTCAGTGGACTACAGGCCTACTTCAGTGGGACATTCAGGCAGCTAACACACGCTTCCTGGCATTGAGCTGGAG
>CM057091.1:36323539-36340902 GCA_029959045.1 Taenioides sp. WSHXM2023
TAATTGATGCATGCGTGTAGCGCGTGCACAAACTATTATGGAGACGCCATCACCGCTGCATTTCATGTATATTGTAGAGATGTTAATGTGCAGTAGTTCAGCCTTATTAGAAACGTTTCTTTCCTATCGGTAATTTGTTACTATTCAGTTTATTATTTCGATATTAATGTCATTATTTTTGGTTTATATTGTAGAACCACATACGTTCGTCAGCCTCTGGCTTCACCTGTTTAAAGGCAAATTGTAACAATTGATTCAGCTCCATTAAAACAACCCCAAGATTATTCAGTGATTTGAGTTCTAACCGGGCTCATCACAGTGTTTCACCTATCCACACAAGTGGAATAGTTACATACTATCTTTTACTGCCGCTACATGGCATCACAAGGTGGAACAGACTAATAATACAAATGTGAATGAAACAAAATACAACTCCCGTTTTTTGATGAGGTAACAACATTTTAGCATGGCTTAAAGATCACAAGAATCCATTTTGTGTAATGTAAGACAATTAATGTTTCTCTTTGACAGTCATCTGGAATTTGAAATGTGTTCAAATAAAGATGCACTGTGTAACTTTGAACTTTCCACTAACTTGTCATATCCATGGAGATGTCACTGGTTTGCCCAGAATGCTCCACAATATGAGGGGTAGTGTGTGTCTGGAAGTTTTACCAAAGCTATGGGGGCATGAAGAGGGCGCAATCATTTCAAAGCTGACCTCTCTATAACCCCTCTGCACCCCTGTAGTGTAGGCCAATACTTAATAATCTATGACGTGACTGTTCTAAATTAATAAAGCATACAGATATTAAGATTATCCAGAGGCTGCGTTAGCTACAAAGTACTTAATGCTCCCAGTGTTAATTAGAGTAAGATTAGGTTTCCAAAGTGATTTCTGTTTTGAAATGCAGTGAGTATTTGTCATTAGTACACAGAGAGGAGATAAGCAGTGTAATTAAACATGAAGCCTGTACCTCGTGGAAATATCTGCAGAGGGTCTGGCAGCAGGCCGTTTATCCTCTGCTCAGTCATGGTGTTGCAGTACTGGAAAAGGACAAAACATGGACATGTCATTCATACAGAAAAAGAAGGATGCTGAAAATAGGTAGTCCATAACAGATTCTAAAAAAATAAGAAGAAAAAATAACAATAAAGGAAGCATCATATACTTCAACAAGTTCATTTAATAGCTGCTGGGTTAAATGAGTTCTATTTTTGTAAGTAACTTTGTTTGTACTTCAAAAAACTAGATGATGTGGCGCTCATGGTTCCATTTAGGGAGAAAAAGATGAGAGTGACTAACTGAAAAACTGTTATTAGCTTCTGACTTTCTAATGTTATTTGAGAGGGACTTGTTTAACAGTTCCGCTGTTGTAGTTTCAACTAAATCTATTCTTTATGGTCAGATTGCGTTCAAACAAAGCACAGATTAAAGTCTAACTTGAGCAACAGAACTTCAGACAGAGCAGTGCCTACAATTAGCTTCACTCAATCAGGAAATGTGCACAAAGTGAGATTTGCATTTTTTAAAAAGCAAAGTAGCACTGGATCTGCAAAGACTGACTATACAAGAGTACTTTTCTGTTTTGTAAATGTGATTAGTTACAATTTATTTCATCCAATAAAGAGTAATTAAAAATGTGCTTAACATGTCCAGGAGAAAGAATACTGACATATGAACAGCCAAACATCTACAAACGTACAATGCACATCATGTCTAAAGCTTAGAGGTTAGGGTAGTGTTGTTTAGTTGTGTAGCGTAATGTAGTAGTGCAGGGTAGTGTAGGGTAGTGTAGTTGGACATTGTACCTATATTATACTATGTCATTGCAGCCTTTGCTTACTTCATAGATTGTATTGCCACACCCTTATAACAGTTACTCCAACAGCATCTATAGTCAATTCCCATAACCTGCAGGATTACAGCAGTAACATTAACTTTCTCACAGACCAGAGAACATGGTTCAACTCCTACTGCTAAACTTGATTTGATCATTTAGAAAAAGATTCACAATAAAGACTCCTCATGTATCCCATTATCCAACTCCAAACGCAGTAATAAGCAGGTGTAATGTGCACAGTTCCCACATAAGTGTGCATGTGTTCCTAGTGAAATGCCAGCAGCAGTAATGGGACGTGTGTGAAGGCGGCGTGCTGCGCTCAAAGCTGTTGCAGATGAGGACCAATGCCCTGTGGGCTTGTTCTGAGGCAGTGTAGCATTAACCCTTTTGTGCTGGAGGTCAGCAGCTCACCAAACACTGCTCTCCTACAGGACGAACACATGCACACTGCACAGGGAGCTGTGTGTGCCAGCGCGCACACATAATGGATGTTTCACTTCCACACACCATCTGTTACAGTGTGAACCAAAAGACTGTTTGTTTGAGCTTTGTCTGTTTACACTGCCTTGTCTTTGGAGGCTCCAGTGTTTCCCACAGGTTTAGACCAAGACTGTGGTACAACGTCATCTATCTTTTCATTATTTAAATAAGACAATTTATGGAGTGAAGTGTCACATATAGCCCCTACTAATAAAGCACTGATTACAAATGTAATATAATTACTTCTGTACTCTAACATTACTGGGAGCATAAAGGAGCCTTTGTATCATCAATCTGTAACCAGTGTCTTTTTAGTTTATGAAGGGGCCACCAAAGTCGAATCAATGAATGGGAAACACTGAGGTTCAATCAGCAGCATTTCAAAGCTCCTCCTCTCCACTCACTACAATATTTATTTACAATCCCTCCTGAACTAACCACTCATGGATGCGGCCATGTAAATGTGTCTCTCGGTGGGTGTGGGAGGGGCCTCAGACTGATCAGAATGGCTGCCCAAGTGGCACAGCTGTTATTAAAAGCCCTATTTATCACTGTCACATCTCGGGCCGCTGCTAGCCCCGCACTAGCCCTGCAGCCTTCTCACCAGGCCACCTCCCAACAAAGGCTCCGCTCCCACTAAAGAAAAGTGTGTGCCTGGAAGAAGGGGGGTTGCCTTTCACGTATACCTTTAATTTTCCGCTCAGCTAGTTTATTGATTAAGGCTGCAATTACCACCTAATCTGTGCTAGCAGTGTTATTAAAAGACATTCTCCATTGTTGGCCAATAACTAAATGGTGTCCGATCCCAAATACCATCGCTCAGCCTTGAGGGACAGGCTGGAGCGGCGAGTGGGTCTCATCATCATTAGCAGACCAAGGAGAAATGGGAGTACAAATGGTGGAATTAAAGACTCCTACCTCCAGGGGGAGCCGCGCGAGGAACAGATGAGGTCACATGTTTTTTTTCGGCGCTGACAAGGGCCGCTCTTTAACTTTGCGCTGGGCTGTCTGTCTTTCAAGGTGTCGAACAATGATTAGAAGTGCCCACAAGTCTCCAGGCCTCCCAGGAGCGAGCAGCAATCAGAGCACGCTCACATGGAGGATACTTTTCACCGCTAATGCCCTTTGTACACTCATGTTAATTAAGTGCTGAATTTGAGCATTAATTTAGCTCGCCCATAAGTACAATTGAATTTTCTGTTGGCAACGAGAGCTCTTGAATGAGCAGAAAATTACTACGGGGTAATTGTCGGAAACTCAATGTAAACATGGCTGTCCAGTCCCTATACTACGGCTAAACACTCATAGGTCATAGGTAGCCCGCAGGATGCTGTGCTACCATGAGTACATCTTTAGCATGTCCATACTGCCTTGAGAGTAAAATATGATTATTATCAGAGACACACTAATTTCACACATTTGAGATGTCGAAACTAGATCAAATTGTCCCTTTAGATTCATTTGCTTATATTTGGTCAAATAAAAGTGGTGTAATTTATAGTATAATAATTGAGCATTTACTTTCTAAATTAATGATATATTAAAGAGAGGCTAATATGCAAAATCAACCTTTTGGAGCTTTCTACCATGTTGTTGAAAACATGCCTGAAGAGGATTTAGATGTCATCCATGCATGTTTGAATCATCTATCAATCTCTTCCAGGCCCCATTAGAACCTTCCTTACGGTTTGCTGTACAAGCTTGTTTGATGCTCATGCACTCCAAAAGAGGGGTGACTTAGCACAGAGAGCAAAGAGAGGGCAAAATGGAAACTGGTTAAACCTGTTAATATATTGTTTTCTGTGAATATAGCATTTTCCAAACAATAAAAGGTAACATGGTGATCTAAATATGTTAGCCCCTCTTTAAAGAGGGGCTATTACATTCTATGGCAAGTAATAGCCCCTTTTTAAAGGTTAGGATTGAGTAAAATCACAGACCTGATTGTAATAACTGCTACTGAGTTGGGCTGTTTTGGGGGAAAAAAAATAAAATTATGTTTTTTCTCTTTTTTTCCAATGTGTGTTTTTGTACTGTAAATGGTAAATAAAATCAAACTAAACTACAGTGACAACAAGATATTCCCTCCTTTATGTAAATAACTGAAGCCTAAAGACGCAATTGCCTAACATTAAATTGTAAGACATGAGATTGTGATAGACCCCAACCCTATAGTGACCATGTTAATAAAGTAATGAATCTGAATTCCATAATAAGTGCACTGCTAGAGACTACCCTGGTGGGAACTAGTGTAAAATGAGTCTACATGCAAAAACACTCACAGGACTACAGTATAAACGATCCTGGCTTTAACCTTACATGAATGCTTCTCTTAATTCCCATTAATTTCCCACAATGGCTGTCCTCCAAATACAAAATAACAATAGTAATGCACAAATCCTCTGGGGGTCTTCAGGCCAAAGCGCTACAGCAGCAAACAGCAAATACATCTTGTAAATCTGAATGCAAATGACTGCTGAACGCGGCGCTCACTCGGCCCGCTCGGCTCCTGTGGATGTGAGCCTGCTTCTTTTTCAGAGCAATCAGCAGCTTTTTAAATGCCCCCGTGTCCCAGGAGGAGAGGAAAGCCATTACTACAGTCCCAGATTTGTTTTTCAAAATTCATTGTATAAATCTGCAATATAGCGCAGGAAATGTTAAATAGCTGTGCAGGTCTGGAAAAGTGTGAATGGGAGCAGGTTACAGCTGAGTTCAAATAGACTGTTAAAGTTGTAAGATTAGGCCAAACTATGGTGGCTGACACTCAAATAAAAGTGGGATTCTATAAAACGAAACACTGATTTGTACCTTTATGTTTTTGTTTTGTTTCATTGCTACAGTGTGTTGAAGGACCTGCATAGTGTGCTCTCTGTCCATTAAGGGTACTACAATCCCAATTGAACATGTGTCTCCAGAGCCTTCACCTACAGATACAGGATACATCCAAGTTTGTCTCATTCTGAGTATATGGACAGGCCATGCCTCATGTGAAGCTCAGGACCTCCAGAAACCCCTCAGTGAGCTGCAGAGGCTGCACTAACACTGACTCATGACTGACTGCAGGTGCTGGGGTTTAGGTAGGGTTTTAGTCACACACTAGAGGAATGCTCATCTACACCACAGTGTGAATAAAGTGAATGGAGGATTTCACTGTTATTTGGTCATGGTGTAAATGATTGTAAATAATGGAAAAATGGTTTTGTCTCACTATAACTGTAACACTAAAATGAGATATTATGACATCCCAAAGTTGAGGCTCAGTTCTTCTTACACACCACAGAAGAAACGGAGACATAAAAATGTCTTCCCATCCAAAGGTACACGTTAGAGTCATAGTGGCTGAGGTCAACACTTGTACAGCATGTTCCCACTGGAGCCTATCAGCACAACAGATGTGTGTGCCTGCCTCATCACCGCTCCTCCATGCTACGCACTGATTAAAACGCATCCACAAGTGAATACAGGAGAAAAACGGACAGAAACAACGCCGTGTGCATTGTGCCTGTGGCTGCAGCCGCATCGTTGTGAGCTGATGGGGGGTAAAAGACATCCACAGATGAGAGTAGATTTTGAACAATACTGCAGCCCAGGGGGCCTGCGTCTTAATGAGGCAAAACTTTAAGTACTGAATAATAAATAATAAAAATTGACAGTTCATTTAGCTTTCAGTGTACCTCATAGAGAAGCCATTACACATCATTACTCTTACTGTCCGTGGCATGAACAGTAAGTATGGAGGATAGCAGAACACTGTGTGGAGCCACAGAACTGAATGACTACATGTTTATGTCTTTGTTGTGCTGATGGAAAACGTAATGTTTCTGTTTGGGCTGAGCACACATACTTAAAGCTATTGCTGCTTTTTCCTCTCCACAAACATGAGGGGCACAACAATACAGCACCACACTTCTGTACTGTACGGAGAGGGGTACCACATATTTATCATCCGGATATGAACTGTGTCTTATGAAGCAAACAAGAATGTCACAGCACAAACCTGCATTTTGACACAAATGTGGTTTTTAATTGTGAATACAGTTATGTTTTCTTTCTTCTATTCTTGAATTTTGCCATACCTACTAAGAATTTGAACTGATATAATAATATATAATATAATACTAAATACTCAACCTTTATCACTATTTCATGAGTTTGAAGTAACAGCCATCTGATGGTAAATTCACGGTTTTGTTTGTTTCCTGACTGAAGAAGTGAAAGACTTCCTCACAGCTACTGTTACTTATGTTGTCATTATCATGTATTATTATGTTGTAGTCACATATCCACAGAGCATCAGTACACAAACTGAAAGGGTAGAAAGGAGGCTTGAATGCACTACTCACATAGGACAGCATGGCTTTCAGTTCTTCATCACTTCTCACAGTGATCCTATCTCCAACTTCATCTTCATCTGTCAGCAAAACAACCAAAGGTAAATATAATGCCCATTTTTTAAAAAGTCAATATATCCAACAGCTCATAAGAGACTGTTTACCAATAATAATATGGACCAGGCAGCAGTAAATGTTTCTGTAAAGCTTAATCTGTGTTTTCCATGAATACAGGAGACTATGGTGCCCTCCATAGTCTAAAATAAACTGGACTATATGTTGGCATAACAAAATTAGGCTTTGTTGCTCATAGTATTGTAATAAACTTCTGAAAGAGCCATTGGTACTTAAAGCTTCAATATAGGCAGTGAGTGACATCTTGAACTTCCCTCTCTCTCATTTAAACTCCACAAACTGCATGAGATTAAATCATTCAAATACAATTGATTCATGCCACCATAATCTTAAAGGAATGGATGTAAACGTAACAAAGCGTTCCCACTGTGACTTACACTCAAAGGCAGTGACAGTGGCTTCAGGCATCACATCTCTGATAGCAACCTGCAGAATCCACCAAAACATTCCATGAGAGGAGAAAAAGCACCCACAAACACGTGCACAATACGCATTTAGCACACTCATGTTTTCCATCTTTGACACATAACTAGAGCTGAAATAAGTTAGAAGAGCTAAGGAGCACTGGAGCATCACACCAACCAGCAAGTCATTGAAGTTTAGCAGGAACGGATAGTCCACAGGCGAGTCCATGTCCCCCGACGGAGTCTTGATTCGAATCACGATCCCCTCTGTGTCCATCGCTTTAGTGGCTTATTACAAAGACAACACGCACAGTCTAAACTCTTGAAAATGACAGGGTATGTTAACGTGCTAATTTCCTGTTGTATTGCTGGCTCCACATGCTAGCATCCTGTTGACTCCACACGCCGCATGTGAGTTAGGGTGAGATATGAGAGCATGTCATGGGTGAGGACAGGTTGCGGGGAGCACAGAAACGTGGTATGAGCAGAGATCTGGAGCTGTCAGAACGCATAAGTGTGCTGTTTGTAAGTGAGAGCTAGCCCTGGAGCTAACAGCAAGTGCTTCCTGTAAGCCACAGCAGCACTTCCGCAACAACATCCGCCCGCTGCCCTTCAAAGTAAAAGACGAGACAGAATGAAACATGTAAAGGTAATGAATGCAACAAACATGCCACGTGTTAAATATTAATACCATAAAAATAAACAATGAAGCATAGTCAAAACAAAGGGACTTTTTATTTTATTTTATTTTAATTATTTATTTATTTAATGGACATCTATTTAAGGATAAATAACTTGAACTGTTTCTACATGTTATTATTATTCTTGGAACATTTTTGATCGATAAAAACAAATATTTGAAATGTAAACTTTTACAACATTTATCAAAGAAGTTAAACTTCACTAATTCACATTGCTAATATGTTTTTCATTTTGCAAGTAAATTATTATTATTATTATTATTATTATTATTATTATTATTATTATTATTATTATTTAGAGCTATTTCCTCTTGACATTCTGATGTCCTGTATGATGCCCACATGTCCTCGAGCTCTGTGGAACTCTGGATGTGTGTAATACTAAGTGTAATACTAATAAATAATAATAAAAAGTATAATACTTGGGATCTGAATTGCCTTTCTGGTCCAGTTGGCATGTTTGGAGGCTCACGCTGTGTTGTTCATCCATGATATCTAGCCTATAGCCTACTGGCATAATGGCTAAAATCAATGTCAAAACTGCTCAAAAGTAAAAGTTAATCAAAGCAACTATTTAAAAGTTTTCAGCATTCTTTTGAGGTTTCTAAGAAAGAGATTTAAATGTAAAGAGATTTCAATAGACAGATATTTAATAGACTAACCCTGTGAATGGACATATTGTCACAGCCTGCTTTTCATTCTCTTGGCATGCTTTAATAAAAAGTTTATGAAGGCCAGTGGTTTGATCCTATACACACCTTTGAATATGCTTCTTGTATTGTGGGGGTCCTCAGGAGAATGGGAGGCCACGTGGATGGCTTTTAAACTGTGACATTGATGTGATCAACTTTTCAGAGGAGCATACAATACAGGTCTCACATTATGTTTAATGGGATTTCTGAAGGTTGCTCTTGTTTGACTGCAGATCACATGATTATTGTACCTGCTGAAAAGCCCTAAGCATGAGACAAGGCCTCTGCTGTGTGAAAAAGCACTTTCTATTCAGGCCCATTCACACATGCCTGATTGTACAGGTTTTGTCCAATATTTCCCTCTTGTAACTTGCATTGTAGGGTATTAAAGCAAAACGTGTCATTAGTTTATGTAGCTGGAACATGATATGGGTGTGAACAGCGTAAGGATCTCTATTTTCATTTGACCCTGTTGTTAAAGAGGAGGTATTTTACTTAAATATTTAGATCTTTAAACAAGTTTGTACATAGCAGGGATGAGCATGAGTTGAATGATCAGTAGAATGTAGAGTTGTGTAGAATATGTGTGTGTGTGTGTGTGTGTGTGCGTGTGTGCGTGTGTGCGTGTGTGCGTGTGTGCGTGTGTGGGTGTGTGCGTGTGTGGGTGTGTGTGTGTGTGTGTGTGTGTGTGTGTGTGTGTGTGTGTGTGTGTGTGTGTGTGTGGTGTACAAATAAAAAGCATACCATGCCATACCATTAACATGTTTTATATGTGTCACTTTCATTTATGAGGCTCTGAGTCCCTCTTTCCTTTGCTCCCTGCAAAAGTCACTCCTCATTCAGAGCCCTATCACAACACAACACAATCAGCGTGCATCTTGCTAATGAAACGACTGCACATTGCATCAGGTTTGTTAAGATGTAGTGTATTGTTTTGTATCATGTGTTTGTATATTTATGGAGAATTCTTGTGTGGGAGCATGGGTGATGTGTGGCTTGTGGGCGGAACATTGCATAGAATCTTGCAGCTAATTGTAAGGAGGGTTTGAATAGGGCACAGGAGAGATTGCTAAAATACTCAGACATGCACAGATGACATCTAAAACCGCTTCAGGCATGTTTTTGACGAAGGAACAATGTTATAACATGGTAGAAAGTTCCAAAAAAGTCAATTGTGCATAATAGCCTCTCGTTACGCACTCACTATTCCCTCTCTCCAGCCTCCTGTCTTCTCACAGGTTACAAGTTCACCTCATCGACTGACAGAGCCGTACAGTATCTACATTTGTCCTGCCGGGTTAACCAACTATTGACTGGTGTGTGATGTCCCAAATTATGACCTCTCCTAATTGTTAGAGGAGCGAAACGAGCCATAGCCCCCCCCCCCCCCCCCCCCCCCCCAGACTGTGATGAATGCCCCTCTCACGGCCGTCCTGATGAGCAGAAGGATCTATAGTGTGTTTGTCTCTCTCTCTCTCTCTCTCTCAGGGCGTGACATTAAGGCCTGGTGCTGTGGGCTGAGCCTTGTCAGCAGTCTGCCTTATCAGAAATCAAAGGGCTGACTTAGCTGCAGGCCTGGCCATCCACTGTCTGGTAATTAAAAGGCATTTTATCAGCCCTGCTCTGGCATCAGGTGGATCTGTGCAGCTATCGACATACTGCTTAGCACAAAGTGAGCTCAGTTTAACTCTAAATATACACGGCGCACTTATTTAACTTTCTCCATAAGCGGGGACTGCTCCAGTGAAAGACCATTTTTATTGTATTTTTGCTTACAAGTGGTAAATATTGATCATAAACCCTAAAAAATATTGGATTATTTTGGTAAATCAACTGCTGGTTAGTTCATTTACACCAAATCTGTGGCAGTTTGTGAAGAATGTTACAGGAAGCATGCAGTGGAATGTTCGGAGACATTAATGACATTTATCATAGAAATAATACAGATATAAAGAAAATGTAACAAACTAAATTTATAAAAATAAATAAATATAAGTAAAGAGCAAATACATAATACAAATAATATAAAAATATAAATAAAGAGTGAATTATAGGGCTTGTCAAGAGTCAGAATTCTATCCAAAAGGCAGATATGTGCAAGGAACAAATTTTTAATAAACATTCAACTTTTAATAAACAAATTGAAGGTGTGACCATTATCATCTGGCAAGTCTGGACTGATCTCCACTGCATTTCAAGCCTGAACAACGACTGTCCAATCAGATTTGTTTATTTCAGTAACACAGGAGAGCACCTCTGGGGACAGGCTGTTGTCCCTGTCCTGCTCCACGGACACACTCTGGAAGTCCTTTGTCCCACACGCCATACGGCTGTACAACTCTTCACTATAATTGAATTGATGTTATTATTATTATGTATTATTGTTGCTGCCTGAAAAATGAACCTCCTTTGAAGCAGGGGCGGACTGGGACTAAAAAACGTCCCTGGACTTTTCCCCCACTAATCGGCCCATGGTAGGAATTTAGGAACAGATTGGGGGGTGAGTGCACAAATCGACCCATGGGTGGACGGCCGTTCTGGACAGATTGCCAGTCCGTCCCTGCTTCAAAGTAAATTAAGTATTATCTATCTGTCTATCTATCTACAAGCTTATTGGTCACCATCATTTACAAACAAAAGTACATTGAACAGAGTTTGCTTCGCTCACTGATTCTGCAGAAATTTGCAGTGTTTTTCAGTCCCCTGTGATCTACTTTTTTTCCACGGAAGCAGTCATATTTATTTACAGACGTACCATGTGTGTCCCTGATTAGCTAATCCACAGGTCAGTCACATCCATCTGAAAACAAGGAGATTCACCGGTGACCAGACTCACATCTAAATAAAGTTTGGACAACTGTGCATTCTGGATCCCTGGCAGTTCTCATTATTTGTCAAATAATAATCATTGTGTTGACGTCCAGTAGTAGTCATACTGAAACAGCATAGTTGTAATTTAATATAATATGCTGTGAGTTAATTGCTTGTATGCTTTTATTTGTTAACATTTGTATACTATTCTTCACATAGCCATGTAGCCTGAGTGTGCGTGTTCTGGTCAGTGGTTCCTGTAGTGGTCAGTGCGTGTGTGTTGTGGTCAGTGGTTTGTATAACGGTCAGTGGTCCCTGTAGCAGTCAGTGGTCCCTGTAGCGGTCAGCACCTCTCACTGTAGTGCTGATTTAGGGCTCTGACTTTCCCATTCGTCTGCCTCTTCACATCGACTCCTCTGGCACTCCTATTGACTGCTGCTTGTTGCCTTTTCTGCTTCTAAATGGTAATTATTCAAAAAGAGACAGGCCTGTGGTTTGAAGTCTTATTTACTTACAAACGAGAGTTAAAGCTCCTGTCTTCTGCTAAATCATCCTTTTTCAACTTTTAACAGCCACAATTTAAAGGCACAGTTTGAAACTTTATTGCTTTTCTGCTCTCATGGTACATAGCATAGTAATACACTTATTGTGTTTTTATGCTTGAAGTTCTCAAAAATACCTTAAAAAACATGCATTCATACAGTCGCCTCTTCACACATCTGACCTGTAACTTGGCCTGGTGGTGTTACGTTGTTGTTTCCATGGAGATTGAACATTTTAAATGTATTTGAGCAAAAAATGTCATCCCCCAGTACAGGCATAATGTATAAGCAGCTCTCGTGGTCTGCCAATTATAAAGCGTTTAAATGTCTGAGAATCTGAAAGTGTACATTAGCATGCTAGTTGTTGTTACCGTCACAGTAAAATGCTCTGGTCTCAGAGATGAGCCCTTGTGAATTTATAAACTCATCGCAGTGAATAATTAGGATGCTCAGAATGCATAAGTGAGGAAGACCTTAAACAGCAAACAGTTTGAAATGAACTAGTTCTGCTCATGTTTTAAGACAGTACAGGTACAACACCTTTAATGTCGTATTGTGGAACATCCCAGATAAACCATTACATCACCATGAAGACGATCAGCTAACATATTTTCCACCAGAGAAGTTACATAGAGCAGCTTTAATATAGTGTTTCAGATGTTTCACTCATACTCATTTTGTCACTTTTTCCTTTTAATACATAAACAAAATGTTTTTACGTTAAAAAATAAATAAATAAATAAGTAGAAACTTTTTGAAACTTGAAACCGCTTCATGACATTCATAACCCAATATAGGGTTAAACATGTGTGAACAGAAGAAAACACAACTCCAGATATATTTTTGATGAGGCAGCAATATGCTAACATGGCTAAAAGCTCACAAGAGTCAATTTTGCACAGAGGACCTTTAAGGGGTGATCTTTATGTCCCTGTGGGAGAAAAATGCATTTTGACAAAACAGCCTTTAAAGTTACAATGTCCCATAGAACTCCATAGAGGCAGGTTGGTTAAATTAAATATGAAAACATCATTCGGTGCAGAGTGGACAGTTTTGTTGTCTTCACATGAATGCTTGTATGGTAAGAGACCAAAATGACCAAAGCATAAACAACAAAAAAATAAATAAATAAATAAAAGTTATGCATGTGTCCACTCCAATCACAATATTCAAAGTCCAACAGGCTCCGTTCTTAATTTGGTTTGGGTTTCTCATGTACTTTTGTTACAGAATTAAACCAAAATTATGCACAGTTGGCTAATCCTCCAACTCTGAGCTAATCCTGATTAGATCCTGCTCAGATTTGGAGATACAGGCCCCCATACACTGCACCTGCTGTTGCTCCTGACAGGGCTCCCAGGGTCTGAGCCTAAACCACATGCTACGACAGAACTTTACAAAAACTAGTGGGTCTGGAATCATCCTGTCTCCCCGATTTCAGATTGGCAGGCCGATAAAAGATCCTATATTAATGAATGTAGTTACCTCCTCAAAAACACACCTGGAGTTGTGTTTTGTTTCATTTCCACATTATTATTGATTATTAGTGATTATTAGTGTAATATGGGAAGATAATAATCTCTGTATGTTATCAGAAAGTGCATGTGTGTGAGATCAGGAGGAGCCTGGAGGGGTACAAGCTCCACAAAGTGCCTCGGTGCTGTGGGTGAAATAGAGCCACATGTGCTCAGCCTTGGAGCAGCAGTCTGTGGTTTATGGGCTCTGCCAGCGCCCTGCTCCGATCAATACGCCGGCCTTCAACTGCTCAGGCTCGGGCAGGAGACGGACTCTTACAGCACAGACCTCAACACGCACACTAGAGACTTCTACAAGCACACTAGAGACTTCTACACGCACACTTGAGACTTCTATACTCACACTAGAGACTTCTACACACACACTAGAGACTTCTACACGCACACTTGAGACTTCTACACTCACACTAGAGACTTCTACACTCGCATTAGAGACTTCTACACTCACATTAGAGACTTCTACACTCACACTAGAGACTTCTACACACACAGTAGACACTTCAACACTCACACTAGAGGGGACAACCTGCTTTAGGGGTCACATTTGTGACCTGTGACCATATGCAGCAGAGAGGTACTCTATATTTCAAGGTAAGGTCAAGCACACTTTACTGTCTCTGTATGGAAATGTGTTCTCTGCATTTGACCCATGCTTCAATACCACTGGGGCAACCTGCCAGGAGCAGTGGGCAGCTCAGTGTTGTACTTGAGGATCCATCTCCAGATCTTGAGCTAGTCTTGGTCAGGGCTGCCTTATTTGGAGGATTTGACCCATTGTGCATGTCTTGGGTTGACTGGGGAAACCAGAGTGCCCAACGGAAACAGGGAGACTACACAGAAAAGCCCAGGAGAAGAACCCATGGAACCTTCTTGCTGTGAGGCCTAATAGTACTTTTTATTGTTAGTAATGTATGTTCATTACATTGTAATTGTAATTATACTGGAATTATCACGAAATGCAAGAACAAAGATTTAAATACATGTAAGAACAAATGATCAGAACAAGTATAAGATCACATAGACTAGTATAGACCCATGGACCATTATAGAACCTACAGGACCACTGAGGGATTACACACAGATATAATAGCACATGGGAATATTACTACCATTTAATGTTGAAAATCACTTTCTATTGTATATATATATATATATATATATATATATATATATATATATATATATATATATATATATATATATATATATATATATAGTATTTAAACTATGCCTTAGTATCTAAACTGATTTTGAAATATTAGTACAAAACTGCACAGAGCGCATCTGTGTGAATGGGACTCTCCTCTCCTCCTCCCCTTCTCTTCCCTCACAGCTGTAGCAGTCCATGTTTGTATTACACAGAGTTATGGGGGCCCTCCTGACCTGCTCATACACTGCACACACAGATTTATGGAGCACATCGGCCCCACAGACGCAGCCTCAGACCCCTGCCCAGGCTCTGGAGGTCTGCCTGCTTCATCATCTGCTCAAGTGCTTGGATTGACTGTCTGATGATGGAAGTGTAGTGGACAGAAGCGTATGGGCACATTATGTTATCCAGCTCTATAACATGTTACACTACGCTGCCACCAGAGGTCAGCTGAGGTAACTTAAGCTGACACTAACTTGCCCAAGTGTTGTTGTCTTCCCTTTTAAACATGGCTTTTCTCAGCTTGGGATCAGTATTTGCCATGTTCTAACTTCAAATAAAGTCTAAATTTGGTAAACACGTTTTATACACATCACCTCTATTTCCAATGAGGTATTAAGGTGCTGGAGCTCCCTCTGCTGTCAGCAACAAGAATGAACTTTGGCAAAGTAAACAAATGAGGTCCTTATCCCCATGAATGCTATACTAACAGATCCATGTGTTCGTTATGAACACAGTTGACCTTAGAATGAGTCTGGTGATGGTTTAAAAACTGCGAGAAGTCGTGAAGACACAACTAAACAGACAAAATACAAAATACAATTTTTAAGTGTTTTAAAGGATTAACAAAGTATGAGTGAAGTGTGTATGAATGTTTTTGATGACAGAAAAAAAAAAAAAAACAGGAAACAGACTATAATAAAAGAACATTAGAGATGAGTAAATATTTTTATAACAGAAGGATTCACCTACCTTCCCTTGTATGAGACTAGTGTGTGTGTGTGTGTGTGTGAGTTGTTGATGGTTGTAAGGGCCGAAGCCAACCGTGCTTCTATCAGTCTGCCCAGGGCAGCTATGGCTCTCTGTAGCAGGAAAGTCTGAACTACATGAATTAGTTGGTGATTTTGCAAAAACATATTGGCTTGTGAGGCTCTGGACACCTGTCAACTATATTGTGTAGAGATCAGATGTGTGTATCTGTGTAAGATGTGCATGATGGCTTCAAATATATCAGTGTGGAACATCAGTATCTTATGAGAATCTCTAAACTCGCTCTGTTTACTTGCACACCAGGAAAATTGGATAACTGGCCTATTCCAGTTTAAACCAATTTATCAAAAATGCAGTGAACCTGTGAACTACAACTGAGGTGTTGCATTGAATCTCAAAGATCCCAATAACAGATTTGTAGAAGGCAGTATTTACTCAGATACCTGCTGCATGCAACAGCACAGTCTGATTTACATCTAAGAAACTAGGGGAGGCATTCAACTGCACGAGGCAAGAAACAGCCAGCCAGTATTCATTATATGTTTGGACCTTGACTCATTCATTTTAGATCATGAGTTATGACTAACCATAGTCCCGCCTCCACTGCAGACTAGCATGTGTTGTTTTGGTCTGCTATATTCAAGTGAACACAAAACCGATTGGAGCTTCAGTGTGTTTTTGTTTGTGCTGCAGAGAAAATCAAATGTTCATTATAAATGAGATGTTACTAATCTATGACTGCCAAACGTGTGCTTATGTGTTTGTATTTATTAGTAATTACAGCTGCAAAGTTTTAGTGTTGATGCTAAATTAGACAACCCTGAATACTTGTAGCCCCTGTTCTATTGTGTTCTTTGGCCTGCTGTAGACTGGGACTACAGTGGCATGGCAGGTTCTGGGGTAAAGACGATTTAAATTCAGTTGTCTAGCACACTCAGATTTCCCCGCACATGTAAACGTAGAGAGTGTAACTACACCGAAGTAGCCTGCACCAGCCTGTAACCCAACTCATTCCCTGTAACCGTATTCACAGTGCATAAGCGTATTCACAGTAACCGTAGAGGCGTGCTATGGCTGACCTCGGCCTCACCACACACAGATCACGCAGCCATGGGCAGCGCGGTGTCAGGTGCCCAGTTTGTCCGCTCAAATATTCATCAAACACATCAACGGAAAGTCTGCACGTCTTTTCAAGTGACAACGAGCCCTCAATAATTCAGCTGGAGCAAGGTAAATGAGCGGAGGAGAGGTGGGAGAAGGGGGGAGAGAACAGGGAGATAAGGGAGAGAGGAGAGGAGAGAAAGCAGGGAGGTGAAGGGAGAGGAGGGAAGAAGAAAGAGAGAGGGGGCGAGAAGGGAGAGAGGAGGGGAGAGCACAGAGAGGGGGAGACAAGGAGAGAAAGCAAGGAGAGAAGGAAGAAGAAAGGAGAGAAAGGGGAGAGAATAAGTGGGGGAGAGAGAGGGAGAGCAGAAGAGAAAGAGGGGGAGAAGGGGAAAGAGAGTGGGAGAGAGAAAAGAGAAAGGGGAAAGAGAACAGAGGAATGAGGGGCGGAGAGAAGGAAAAGGGGGTGGGGGGCAGTGTAAGGGTAAGAGTGTGAGAAAGCAGGGAGAGGTGGGTGGAGAGTGGTGCCTGGATCTCTGAGTTGTAATTTTCTTTGTTCAAATTGTCAGTGATAGCATGATAGAGAGTCAGCAGCCCTTATAATTAGGATGACCAAAATGAAAATACATCAACTGTGGACGTGGTGG
>CM057091.1:36341002-36366002 GCA_029959045.1 Taenioides sp. WSHXM2023
TCTATACAACCTTTAAGCACACTGTTCCAGTCAGCTCACATCTAAACGACCGGCTTCATTTGAACAATTTTTGAACTTACCTGATGCACGGCGTCAGTGAAGAAAGATTTGAGAGACAACAACAAAGGGCGTTAATATTTGTTAAGTTATCATTATGGTGAAGGTCACAACTATAACACAAGAGAACCATTTATTGGACAAATACAAGATGTCTCATAAGAAAAAAACAAAAACAAAACAACTACACACGTGGACAGAATTGTTGGTACCCCTCAGTGAATGAAGGAAAAACCCACAATGGTCACTGAAATCACTTGAAACTTACAAAAGTAACATTAAATGAAAATGTATTAAAAATTAAACAATCACAATCAGCCATCAATTTTGAATTGTTGCTTAACATAATTATTAAAAAAAAAACAAAGTAATGAAACAGGCCTGGACAAAAATGATGGTACCTCTATAAAAGACTGAAAACTAATTGCCCAGAGGGACATGATTAACTCAGGTGTGTCCTTTAATTGACATCACAGGTGTTTTCAAACTCATAATCAGTCAGTCTGCCTATTTAAAGGGAGACAAATAGTCACTTTGCTGTTTGGTGAAAAGGTGTGTACCACACTGAACATGGACAACAGAAAGCGAAGGAGAGAATTGTCCCAGGACATTCGAAACAAAATTATAAACAAACATCTTCAAGGTAAAGGCTATAAAACCATCTCTAAGCAGCTTGAAGTTCCTGTGACAACAGTGGCACATATTATTCAGAAGTTTAAGATCCACGGGACAGTAGCCAACCTCCCTGGACGTGGCCGCAAGAGGAAAATTGATGACAAATTGAAGAGACGGATAGTTCGAATTGTATCCAAAGAGCCCAGAACAACCTCCAAAGAAATTAAAGGTGAACTCCAAGGACAAGGTACATCAGTGTCAGATCGCACCATTCGTCGTTGTTTGAGCCAAAGTGGACTTCATGGGAGACGACCAAGGAGGACACCACTGTTGAAAGGAAATCATAAAAAAGCGAGACTGGAATTTGCAAAAATGCATGTTGACAAGCCACAAAGCTTCTGGGAGAATGTCCTTTGGACAGATGAGACAAAACTGGAGCTTTTTGGTAAGGCACATCAACTCTATGTTCGTAGACTCAAAAATGAAGCATACGAAGAAAAGAACACTGTCCCTACTGTGAAACATGGAGGAGGCTCAGTTATGTTTTGGAGCTGCTTTGCTGCATCTGGCACAGGGTGTCTTGAAGTTGTGCAAGGTAAAATGAAATCTCAAGACTACCAAGGCATTCTGGTTAGAAATGTGCTGCCTAGTGTCAGAAAGCTTGGTCTCAGTCGCAGGTCATGGGTCTTCCAACAGGACAACGATCCAAAACACACAGCCAAAAACACCTAAGAATGGCTAAGAGAAAAGCGTTGGACTATTCTGAAGTGGCCTTCTATGAGCCCAGATTTTAATCCCATTGAACATCTGTGGAAGGAGTTGAAACATGCCATTTGGAGAAGACATCCGTCAAACCTGAGACAACTGGAGCAGTTTGCTCATGAGGAGTGGGCCAAAATACCTGTTGACAGGTGCAGAAGGCTCATTGACAAATACAGAAATCGTTTAATTGCAGTGATTGCCTCAAAAGGTTGTGCAACAAAATATTAAGTTATGGATACCATCATTTTTGTCCAGCCCTATTTCATTAGTTTGTTTTTTTAAATAATTATGTTAATCAACAACTCAAAAGTAATGGCAGATTTTGATTATTTAATTTTCAATACATTTTGATTTATTGTTACTTTTGAAAGTTTCAAGTGATTTCAGTGAGCATTGTGGACTTTCTTTAACTGAGGGGTACCAACAATTTTGTCCACGTGTGTATATAACCTCAAGTATCCTCTTGGACCTGAGCATCATAAAGCACTCCATCATCCACTTCATCTTCTGGTTGGTTGGTTGGTTGGCTGGTACTTGGTTCCTTTCAGTGACAAACACCTATTCACTGCAAATGTTTTTCTGCGCTCCTCAAGCAAGGTGTCCCCCAAGGCTCAGTTTGAATCCCCCTTCTGTTTATTCTCTATTCTTTCCCTTGAACATAATGGCCGCAGGCTTGATTATCACTGCTTTCACTTACACCATATCCAGCTATACTTGTCCGGCAAACATTTACTCCTGCTCTAGCTCCACCCTTCACCTCCACTCACACCTGTTCAAAATGGCTTTCGAAATGGCTTTCTTTACCTGCAAATTTTAACCAGGGCTTGTGAGTGAATTCTAACTCAAGGGGACTGTTTATGGCTATTCCCACACCTGATCCGGGGTTGGGTCATGGAAACTTTTGGTAATGTGCTGGTCAGACTCTGCTTAATAATCCCAGTGTGAGCTCACATTAAGCAGCATCCACATCTCCTGTATCTGTTCTGTGGAACAGTGTATGATTCAGTCAAAAGTGTGCACACACCTCCTCATTCTATGTCTGCTTTATTACTATTTTATACAAAGCAAAAGGAGAAATTTAATTTGTCAACTGGACAGAGTTTATTTGGTCGAATACGTTTCGCAGCTCATCCAAGCTGCTTCCTCAGTTCTGGTCAGATGCTGGCGGACACTGCTTTATATCTGCTAGAAGGGAGGAGCTTAATTACAATGAAAATTACTCTGAGACAACACATATTTGTTTACAGTTTCTGTTAGTAGGTGTGTCTATTCAATATGGAGTGGGAGTGGGGGAGTAGTTAGCATAACCATTCAGGGCCATGATGGGTGTTTTCACACCTCTGGACATGTCCTGGCTAGTCCCATTGTTTTCTCTGTTTGTTTTGATTTAGGTTTGAGGATAGAGTTATAGATGGGAGACAAATGATGTCTGAGACCTCCATTTCTGTTTAAGGAAGGTTGCTCTTTCTTGACAAAAATAGCCTCTTTAACTCCCCTCTCAAACCAGTTCTTTTCTCTGGCCAGGATCTGGACCTCGCTGTCCTCAAAGGAGTGGCCTGTGGCTTTTAGGTGGAGATGTACGGCAGATTGCGTCCCACCCTGGTTTTCCCGTCTGTGTTGATGCATCCTTTTGTGAAGTGGCTGTTTTGTTTCTCCAGTGTAGCGCTCACTGCAGTCTTCACTACACTGAATGGAGTAGACCACATTGCTTTGTTTGTGGCTCGGTGTTTTGTCCTTAGGATGGACCAGTTTTTGTCTTAAAGTGTTTGTGGGTTTGAAATAGACTGGGATTTCATGTTGTCTGAAGATCCTCTGTAGTTTTTCGGAAATGCCAGCCAGGTAAGGAATAGTTACACCCCTTCTCCTGGGCTCTGGTTCTCTGTTGTCCTGTTTCTTTGCTCTCTTTGTTTTATTGAAAGCCCATTTAGGATATCCACAAACGGAGAGGGCTTTCTCCATGTGTTGTTCTTTTATTTTATACAAACTGAAGACATTAAATATATGAAGCAAGATAAATGGAATTAAGCAACAAAGAAAATATGTGAAATAACTCAACTAAATATTTTCATATTTTCTATTCAAATTCCTCAAAGTATCCATGCTTTGGTTTGTTGACAGTTCTGTTAAGCCTTGGTCTTCTCTCAGTGAGCATTATATGAGCAAAAACACATTTTCATTCTGCTCGATAAGTGTTCAGAACTTACCTACCACTACATGACATCACAAGGTGGAACAGAGCATTCTGAGTTTTGTAGATGTAGACAGACTGATAATAAAGTGTTACTCAAACACGTGTGAATGAAATAAAACACAACACCAGGTGGAGTTAATATGATTAACTGAGATTCAGGAGCAGGACCACGCCTCGACCGCCCTCTCCTCCTCACCAGCGAACCACAGCTCACCGCAACCACACCTCTAATTTCCCAGAAGCCATTTATTCCTGCCTATCCCATCATCCCAGTTTGTCTCAGCTAACTCGACAGAGCACGAGACAGTTCCGTCAGTATCATGGATCACGAGCTAATTATTAACCCGTCCGATTCGGATTCCGACCTGTTCGGTGCATCGCAGTCCGACTTCTCCTCACATCCGCCGCGGTCCTACGAAGACGGTTCCCAGCGAGCTGCGAGCAGGGAAGATTCACGACACTCCTTAGTTCGCTCCGGGGGCCGAGCCGCGGGCCGACGCGCTTCCTCCAGCCTTCCAAGCGCCATCTCCCCCACGCCGCCACTGCGGAGCTCTGCCTCGAGGACGCACACCCGCCGTAAATATCTCCACAGTCAGCGGGATCCTCGCTCTCCTCCTCCTCGTCCGCCACTCCCCGCTCCTCGCTCGCCCGGCAGCCGCCCAGGGCCGGGCGCAAGCCACGTCACTCGACACGACCGCCGCCAAGACAGCCACCACGGAAGTCTACAAAGCCCCCGCCGCAGCGCTCGCCTCGGCGCCCGCGCTGCCTCGCGCAGGTCCCCGCGCAGGTCCCCGTGCGCGCGCACATCCCCGCGCGCGCACACATCCATGCGGGAGTCCCCGCGGGCTTCCCCCAACAGGCGGGATATCAGAAGCTGGACCGTGGCCGGCCTCCAAAGGGAACTTAAGAAGAATGGCATCGCTTTCAGCCGCCAGGATAACAAATCCAAGCTGTACCACCTCTATTTAGCGCTGGTCCAAGGCGCGTCACCCCGGGCTCCCAATCCCTCTCGCTTCCAACCCGGTGCACGCGCTGTCGCAGCCACCGATGCCATCGGCGCGCCTCCAGTCTCTCAGTCTGCCTCCTCAGCCCCCCCTAGTGGGGGGCAGGTGGTCTCTTCCCCTGTGCCTGCTCCCTCTGTGTTAGACCACCGGGTCGCTTCGCTTCTCTCATCCCTGTCTGCGCAGGCTGCACAAAATCCCCTTGCACACACATCTATTCCCCCCATCCCTCCTTCATTTTCTCTTATTCCAGCCATCATGAGTCAGATGGCTTCTTGTGCTCCGACCGTCGTCACCACCACAGCTACAGCAACCTCCTCGGCAGCACCATCGGTCCCGCAAGCTGTAGAGCACTCTTATCCGTTTCCCTCTTCTGCTCTATCCCTCCCCCCCCCCCCCCCCCCCCCCCCCCCCTTCCCCAACACCCAAATGTTTTTACCACTGTGTCTCCCATCTACACTCTAGCCACCGCCATATCTCCAACTCAGCCAGCCGCCTCCATCAATCGTCCGTCTCCCGTTTCTCCGTCCCTCCGGCAGCAGATTATTAACGGTAATTACATCGATCTCGCGCAGTTGATCCAACCCTCTCTCTGTAACGTGAACCAGCCGCGGGATCTACTAACCAGCCAGGGCCTCACTTCGTTCATGCTCCATACCACCCCTTCTCGATCCAAAGATCTCACCCCTACTGAATTTGCTCTCGCTTTTTCCTTTTACCGGGACGTTATCTGCTCCACCTTCCCCAACCGGAGAGCCGAATTAGACGACTATCTGACAATAATCCTCGACCTCGCAACGCGTTTCGGAGGGACTGGATTTTACACTTACCACGTACTATTCGCCACTCAAGCGGCAGGCAGGCTCCAGCAATTCAATCACGGTACCTACTGGGGGGCCCTGGATTCCGAGCTCTACTGCAGGGTCTTCGCAGCTCGCACCGCTCTCTCCTGCGATCTCTGCGGAGCTCCCTCTCATCCCGCTTCCCTTTGTTCAGTGGCCACGCCCTCTCGCAATCGTCCCCCCGCTTCGAAGAATCCAGTCTTTAATCGCCTGTCTTCCGCAGCTCCCCCTCCACCCGTGATCCCTCGCCCTACTTCTTCAGCCCGACCCACCGCCCTCGTACCCATCAGTAGAGGCAGCGATCAGCGCGGACGCTCCATCCTGTACCAGGGAGGAAGGATGATCTGCAATAACTTCAACGACCGGGGTTGCAGCATTTCCAATTGCAGGTTTCTCCACGTCTGCTCTCCACGTCTGCTCCTTCTGTCCAATCCAGTCACCATCGACGAAAAGAGTGCTTCCGACACCGCGATCACCCCAGTGAAGGTAAACGCACTACTCGTTGCTCTCCGCGATCACCCCGATCGCAAGTTCGTCAATTTCTTGCTCGATGGTTTTAGTAACGGTTTCCACCCTGGCATCGAAGTTCTGCCAGAATCTTCACACTCGTGTAGGAACCTCCAGTCCGCGCTCAGAGATCCCATCGCCGTGGACTTTTGGCGAAGGAAGTCGCTGAAGGATTCATGATCAGCCCTTTCAAACATCCTCCTTTCGAGTCATTCCGTATCAGCCCCATTGGCATCGCCACGCGTAAGTACTCCGGGAGAAAACGGCTCATCGTCGACCTATCTTCTCCCCACGGTACAGACGTTCCCAGCATCAACAGTCTCATTCCCGCCCCAGATTTTTCTATGCAGTACGCCACTACCAATCACGCCATCTCCCTCATTCGTCTCGCAGGCCGCGGGGCGTGGCTCTCTAAAGCCGACATCACCAGCGCCTTCAAGGTCCTGCCTATCCACCCTGATTTCTGGCGTTACTTCGGAGTCTTTTGGAAAGGGTCGTATTACTTTGCCGTGCGCTTGACCTTTGGCTGCCGCAGCAGTCCTAAAATTTTCGATTCCTTGTCCGAAGCCTTGTGTTGGATTCTCATCAACAACTTTAAACTTCCTTATGCCTTACACCTCCTGGATGACTTCTTGGTCGTGACTCCCGTGTCTTCCCCCCCTCGTCTCGGCCTGTCGTCACTCGTCAAAGCGTTCTCCGACCTCGGAGTCCCTCTGTCCGAGGAAAAGACCCTCGGCCCCTGCACATCAATCGAGTTTCTCGGCATAACTCTCAACTCGGCCTCATTCCAAGCATCTCTTCCTCCCGAGAAAGTCCAACGAATCTCGCTGCTCCTCTCCAACTTCATCATGGCTACCTCAATGCACCAAGAGACAGCTCCTCGCGCTTCTCGGTCACCTCAACTACGCCATCCGCATCATCCCTCAGGGCAAGCCTTTCCTTTCATGTCTTCTCACGAAAGCTGCATCTGTCCCCTCCCTTCACTCAACAATACCACTGAACAAAGCTTGCAGGACCGAAATGCGCCTATGGAAGCAGTTCCTGGATTCCTGGAATGGCATCTCCTTCTTTTACGACGAATTCTTGTCCACTCCCGAAGACATTCAACTCTTCACCGACGCAGCTCCTTCAGTAGGTTTCGGAGGGTTTTACCAAGGTAGGTGGTTCGCTTCCGCGTGGCCCCCCGAGCTCCTCGCTCTGAGGCCAGCAGACTGCTCGTCCGCCTTGTTCGAACTCTACCCCATCGTCATCGCAGCCATTCTTTGGGGGCACGAGTGGTCTAGCAGGTGTATCCTTATCCATTCCGACAGCACCGCCGCAGTTCACATCATTAACAAGGGAAGATCCCGTTCCCCCGCAATCGCCCAGTTCCTCCGAAAACTCACCTTAGTGTCCGCTCAGCATCAATTCGTCATTCGCACCGCCCACGTTCCCAGTCACGATAACTCCATTGCTGATTCACTCTCTCGTTTTGAATTTCAGAGATTCAGAAGCTTGGCTCCGCACTCGGACGACCAGCCCATTCCGGTTCCTCCATTTTCGGCCACGATCTTCAACTAAGCTACCCCGCTCTTGCCCCTCTCATCTCCGCTTCGCGGCACGCCATCCTCGACAGCCTCGCCCCGAGCTCGCTTTCTACCTACCTGACCGGGTGGAACAACTTCAAAGCTTTCCTTGATCTTCATCAACTCCCCCTCAGCTCATTCGACGTCACCACCATCTGCAGTTTCATCACCTTCTCGCACCACTCCAGGAACATCCGTGTCTCCACCATACAGGCTTACCTCGCCGGAGTTAACCTCATTTACAAGCTGTCCGTCGGCGAGGACTGCCAATCTCTGTCTCACTGCCACGTTTCCATGCTGATGAAAGGACTGCAAAAGGCCGAACCGCGTCTTCCCCCTAAACGTTTACCACTTACTTCAGACCTCCTCTACCTTTGCATTCGCACTCTGCGCTCCGGTTACCTCTCGCCACCCTCAGACCTTACCCTCGAATGCATGTTCCTCTTAGCCTTCTTCGGCTTTCTCCGCTGTTCCGAATTCGCTCCAACGTCCAGCACTTTCGACCCGTCCGTCCACCCTAGGCTTTCCGATCTCGCCGTACATTCTCCCGACCTGCTCGTCTTTACTCTCCGCAGGAGTAAAACGGATCAGCTGGGAAACACTTTTCCTATCCACCTCTTTCGCCTTAACTCTCCTCTAAGTCCATACGAACCTTTCATCAAATATCTCACTTTCCGACGCACCTCCAATTCCTCCCACAATGATCCACTCTTCCTTACAGAAACAGGTAAGATGGCTTCCCGATTCTGGTTCAGTAAACACTTCAGAGAAATCCTACGCTCTTCCGGCATAGCCCCCCTTCCATTCTCCATCCATTCCTTCCGCATCGGTGCCGCTACGTCTGCAGCCAGGGCAGGCGTACCCGACCGAAAAATTCAGACCCTCGGTCGCTGGGCCTCCAGCGCCTACCTCTCCTACGTTCGTCACAATCTCAACGATCTCCACCAGGCCCACTCGGTCTTATGCTCCTTTTAAATCTTTGGGGGTCCCGTTCCGGCTGGGCCAATTGGAAGATTGAGACGGAGCCCCCACCCTGAGTCTCAACCCAGCCATCTCTACCTCTTTCGTTCAGACACCCGTCATTCGTCCTTTAATAAATATCTCACTGCATTACGTTGTTGGCGTGGTCCTTGCTAGTGAAGTGGAGTTAATATGATTAACTGAGATTCAGGAGCAGGACCACGCCTCGACCGCCCTCTCCTCCGCACCAGCGAACCACAGCTCACCGCAACCACACCTCTAATTTCCCAGAAGCCATTTATTCCTGCCTATCCCATCATCCCAGTTTGTCTCAGCTAACTCGACCCCTCCCTCCCACCCCCTATCTCGTTTGTCTTTCAGCTATAAGACATCCACAAAGGGGGTCCCGTTCCGGCTGGGCCAATTGAAGATTGAGACGGAGCCCCCACCCTGAGTCTCAACCTAGCCATCTCTACCTCTTTCATTCAGACACCCGTCATTCGTCCTTTAATAAATATCTCACTGCATTACGTTGTTGGCATGGTCCTTGCTAGTGAAGTATATTTTAAGGAGCAAACAACATTATAACATGGCTTAAAGATCAAAAGAGTCAATTTTATGTAATATAAGAACTTTAAAAAAGGAAAATACATCTTATTACGCTTAAGATAAGAAAAATAAATATCTGCACTTAAACTAAGTCAAATCTTCTTCAGTCATAAAATGTTCTTAATTTGAGTAATTTGAATTTACCTAGATACAGAGGTGGAAAGTAACTCATTACATAAATACTCATGTTACTGTAACAGTAGATTTTTAAATCTGTATTTGTAGGCTACTTGTAACTGAGTATTATTCCAGCCATGTAATTGTACTTAGTTGCATTTAAAAGTACACTAAGTATAGCACAAGTCCCAGTCATACACTATATTGTCATACACTGATGGTCAAGAGAGGTATTCTCTCACCTGCCTTGACTTGCATATGAACTTAAGTGTCATCCCATTCTTAATCCATAGGGTTCAATATGACGTTGGTCCATCCTTTGCAGCTATAACAGCTTCAACACATCTGGGAAGGCTGTCCACAAGGTTTAGGCGTGTGTTTATAGGAATTTTTGACCACTCTTCCAGAAGTGCATTTGTGAGGTCACACACTGATGTTGGACGAGAAGGCCTGGCTCTCAGTCTCCGCTCTAATTCATCCCAAAGGTGTTCTATCGGGTTGAGGTCAGGACTCTGTGCAGGCCAGTCAAGTTCATCCACACCAAACTCTCTCATCCATGTCTTTATGGACCTTGCTTTGTGCACTGGTGCACAGTCATGTTGAAGAGGAAGGGGCCATCTCCAAACTGTTCCCACAAAGTTGGGAACATGGAATTGTCCAAAATCTCTTGGTATGCTGAAGCATTCAGAGTTCCTTTCACTGGAACTAAGGGGCCAAGCCCAGCTCCTGAAAAACAACCCCACACCATAATCCCCCCTCCACCAAACTTTACACTTGGCACAATGCAGTCAGACAAGTACCGTTCTGCTGGCAACCACCAAATCCAGACTAGTCCATCAGATTGTCAGACGGAGAAGCGAGATTCGTCACTCCAGAGAACATGTCTCCACTGCTCTAGAGTCCAGTGGGGGCATGCTTTACACCACTGCATCCGACGCTTTGCATTGCACTTGGTGATGTATGGCTTGGATGCAGCTGCTTGGCCATGAAAACCTATTCCATGAAGCTCTCTACTGTATGCACTGTTCTTGAGCTAATCTGAAGGCCACATGAAGTTTGGAGGTTGACTCTGCAGAAAGTTGGCAACCTCTGTGCACTATGTCCCTCAGCATCCGCTGACCCCACCCCGCCAGTTTACATGGCCTATCACTTCATGGCTGAGTTGCTGTCGTTCCCAATCGCTTCCACTTTGTTATAATGACACTGACAGTTGACTGTCAATTTCACAACTGGACTTGTTGCACAGGTGGCATCCTATCACAGTACCACACTGGAATTCGCTGAGCTCCTGAGAGTGACCCATTCTTTTACAAATGTTTGTAGAAACAGTCTGCATGCCCAGTGCTTGGTTTTATACACCTGTGGCCATGGAAGTGAGTGGAACACCTGATTTCGATTATTTGGATGGATGAGTGAATACTTTTGGCAATATAGTGTATTACTCCACATGTGTCTCACCTCTGTCTCTGCTCCTCTCTGAACCTACAAACCCACATCACAGCATCTCCTGCTCTGATTGGCCAGAGCTCTGAGAATATATTTAAAATTATTCAAATCAGCTTGAATTTATATAGGATATATATATAGAAATATGAAAAAGAGATTCTTAATCTCAGCAGGACTATCCTGGTTAAACAAATGTGTATAAAATCCCTCTGTCGTTCAGGTCGAATCCATGGCAAAGGATAAATTCACTTTATCAACTCACTTTGACCAAATAAACTTTTGTCCAGTTGGCAAATTGAATTTCTCCTTTGCCTGGTTAAACAAAGTTTCAAAAATCTGTTAAAAAGTAACTAGTGACTATTTTTCATGTGTACTTTTTACTTTTACTTAAGCAGAATTTTGGAAGCAGCACTTGGCCGACAGTAGTTGGTTTAGTGGTCAGATCCACTGACCCACAAGTTGATGATGCGATTCCAACTCCCACAGATGAATACTGTTGTCTCCTTGGGCAAGACACTTCACCCCCTCGCCCCCAGAGTCTGTGTACACTGGTGTGTGTGTGTGTGTGTGTGTGTGTGGATGGGTGAGTGCTTCCTTGATGTAAAATGCATTAAGAGCCTTGAAGGTGGAAAGTGTTATATAAAAATGTGACCATTTATTATTTGTAATTGAGTACAATTTTAGCTAACTTTAGTACAAATGTGCAGTACTCTTTCCACCACTGGCACCACTTCCTCTTTGCAGTTGTTCCTCTCTGATGTCACACTTCCTGCTTAGTTAATACACCCATTATATAATTGCATTTGATTCAGTCTGATTCAAATCTCTGTAACACAATGCAGCCATAATCCTGCTCCTCTGGCTGTCCATCTCCCAGCCTCACTCGCAGAGCTTTTGTCCGGGTGAATGCGTGGTGCTTCCTGTGCGTGTGTCCATTGCGCGTCTCATTGTCCCACATAACAAAAGCGTGGAAATACAAACTGGAGGGTCTTACCTGGACATGCCCCCTCCCTCTTTTCATTAAAAACCAGCTCGGAGCAGCTGGGGCTCGCTTACACCACAATGTGACAGAGCCATACAAGGGCAAACATATGCGACCTGGGCCCACAGCCTTCCAATGGGCCCCCATACAAGGCTCCACTCTGCTCATTCTAACACACGTCTGAATGCAAATAGATTCAGGACGCTTAACAATGTCTGGCCTATTGTTGCTGGCCTTGTTGTGCCAAAATGTCCTGCTTTGAAAAAAAATCTGTACAGATACATTTGCAAGGCTGCGACCGACAGAGACAGAGGAGAGGAGTTTGTGAAGAAATTAGACAGCTATATATATATATATATATATATATATATATATATATATACACACACACACACACACACACACACATATATATATATATATATATATATACATATACATATATACATATATACATACATATATATATATATATATATATATATATATATATATATATATATATATAGTCCAGAAAAGTGCAGTACTAGGAACAGCAAAAATACTGTGCAGAACTCTCAAGTTCCCAGGCCTTTGAAAGAGGGCCCAAGGTTGGAGGGTGAAGGAGACCAACCACCGTGGAATGTGAGCAGCAGATTTTTTTTACACTATCAACTACAAAATATCGTTATTTCCACTCATCATCAAAGACATCATCAGGACAATGCCTGAAGAGGGTTTAGATGTCATCCATGCATGTTTTGAGCAATTTACTGATTTCTCCCGGGCCCTATTCGAACCCTCCTATTCAAACCCCACACCCACAAGGTTACCCAACCCATGCTCCCCCACGGCAATTCTATATACAAAAACGTTATACAAAACATAAATACATAAAACATAAATACATACACAATACATAAAACATCTGAGTGACAGCAGGTCAGTTGCTAAAGCCTTCAGTGACTGGTCCAAACGGACTGTGACGTGACTGGTGTGATCCCAGCTCTATCTAGTGCATACTGTCATTGTGTCACTGAGCAACACATTTAACCCTCCCTGCTCCTAGTGTGTGCATTGTGTGAAGTGAATGTAAAAGTGCTGTGAGTGCCCTGTAGAGGTAAAAAAGAGCTATAGAAATGTGAGCATGTATTTATGTGCACTGCATGGATAAAAGTACTCCATATGTTGCCAATGCTGAGTTTAATTGAATAATAACATTATACAAATGTGAGTGGATTATGACACTATTGTCTAAATATTATCATTGTGGTATCAGAATCAGTACTGAGTACCATGTCTATTCTTGAGTATCAAAATGGAGTTTGCCATTTTATGAATACATAGATCATGATTTTACTGTGTGTTCAATGGAAGCCTCACTTTGGATATAGCTCTAAAACAGATGACTAAACATGCATGAAGCACTCCATAACTAGAGTAATCTAATGAGGAGGGAAAGCCTTCATAAAGGTACACTCAGAAAAATGTATTTTGTAAAATGATGTCTGCTTGTGCCCCCTGTTTGTCTCCATGGAGATGTTTGTTGCTTTGCCCAGAATGTTCCACTGTATGGCATTAAATATATCTCCATGGAGATAGCAGATGATGTCACCAGGGCAAGTTCCAGGTCAGATCTGTGGACTGACCAGACTCACAGCAGCTCTGTATGTTTTCATTGTAATGTCATTGCTCTATTCTATGTCTTTTTGAGCAGTGGAAGCAGATATCATTGAATACATTGAATTGATACAATTCACTGCATACCATAATAAAAATACATAATATCATAATTCATCATAATGTGGAATATCTCAATGGAGAATAGACATCGGCTCCCCTCCTCTATAAAAGTGACATGGAGCACCTTTAAATTCCATCATGCTGTGGCACATTTGTAACAGGAGAATGGAAACACATAATGTGGTATATACATTGTTGACTGTGACAGTTAAGCACAGCACAGTGATCCATTTGTTATGTAACAGGACACAGCACATGTTCTACACAGAGCTTGTCCAGGCGGTTGAGGGGTCAAAGGTCAGGCCTTTAAAAGTGAATGACTTCATGGAGATAATAAGAGAGCACCGTGTGTTTGACATCCAGCACCACCTGACTCTCCACACACTCCTCACTCCCCTCTCCTCTACAGTCTGTGCTGTCCTAACTGCTCCCGGAGGACTGGTCCATCCAGTCTCACCCAGCTGTTTACACTGGTCACATGTCCCTGTGTAAAGGTTTCAAACTACCCCCGGTTTCAAACTACCGGGGGGTAGCTTGAATCTGGTTTCAAAGTACCCCCCGGTAATTTGAAAACGGTTTCAAACTACCCCCCTTGTTTTCAAACTACCCCCCATTAAAATATTATTTATTTATAAAATATATGCATTTTTTAAAAACTTAGAATGAAGTTTTATTCATTTCTCTACAATGAATGAACACCTATGTTTAGATAATCATGTATGATACAATAAGATAAATGTAAATCTCTAACTTGCCCGTGCACCTCAACCTTATCGTAACGATTTTATTTATTGTAAAAATAAATATTTTGAGATAAAATTGTTCACAATAAAGCTAGTTTTGCCCCTGCACTTAATGTATTATGATGATTGTATTCTTTTTATAATTTGTGCGATATATTGACAAATAAGTATTGATCAAGATGGGGGTAATCTGAAAACAGAGGGGGTAGCTTGAAAACAGCGTTTTCAGCTTACCCCCCGGTACTTTGAAACTGGTTTCAATTTACCGAGGGGTAATTCTTGAAGGGGGTATTTTGAAACCGCTACACCTGTCCAACCTGTCACATCATACTAAACACATTCTAGTCCAGTGTAATGACTGTAGCTGTAGAATTATATCAGCTGCACATGTGCCAATCTGTATAAAGCACTATACATCATTATTGCCATTAGTGTATTAGTGTGTATAGAGCACTACACAAATCATTAGTGTATAAGTGTGTATAGAGCACTGCACAAATCAATAGTGTATAAGTGTGTATAGAGCACTGTATAAATCATTAGTGTATAAGTGTGTATAGAGCCCTGTACAAATCATTAGTGTATAAGTCTTAGTGGCCAATCATTTGTCCCTATTCCTTTTAAGTGAATGTCAGACTACAGAGATAATCATGTTGCCATTATTAAAGAGGAGGTATTTTACTTCTAATGGGGTATTAACGGCTAACACATAACACCTGCACTAAGTCACTCCCCCTCCAGAGCGCTATCACAACACAATCAGTGTGCATCCTGCTAATGAAATTACTGCACATCACATCAGGTTTGTCCAGTTGCTGTGTACAGTTTTGCATCACGTTTTTGTATATTATGGAGAACTGTCATGTGAGAGCATGGGTGACATGAGGAAATAGTGTATGGGTGACATCTAAAACCTCTTCAGGCATGTTTATGATGAGGCAACAATGTCATAACACCCCCTCTTTCAGACGGTTAAATGCTCATTTTGGACTCATTACTCAATAAGCTTTACATGCAGCTGGAAGTTTACATCCAAGTCTAGATGAGGACTAAACAAGGATCAAACCAGGACAAGTGTGACCACAGCCTAAGACACCATTACACCACTACTAAGACTATGCCTTGAATGAAACTTAATATTGACTTTGCCTTTACGGTTTCAGTGTGAGATGTCTGTGTGAAAATGTCTCCTCTGTCATTATGATGCTGGCACACTGCAGATGTCCCCATCTTTGCACATATGATGGAGCGATAGACAGGTCCGGTCCTGTTCTCCCTGGTGTATGAGCTCTGGTGATGGAATGATAGACAGGTGCGGTCCTGTCCTCCCTGGTGTATAAGCTCTGGTGATGGAGTGATAGACAGGTGCAGCCCTGTCCTCCCCAAGGCCTTGCACCCGTATTTCAGGTCATTATCTGAGTGTCACATGATGTTGCGGCATAGGGCCTATCTCAGTCAGTCAATCCATGGATCAATCCTGGAGCAGGAGCGATCCTGGCGATCAATAGCACCTTGTTGCACGGACACAGACGGGGGCCATTGTGTGTGCCACTTAATGAAGTTGTTAATTGCTGTGTTAAGCTTTCCCAGGTAGCCTCCCCAGATGCTAATTGAGAGTGGCTGGACAATTGGGCTATCGGCAGCACAGCAACAAATTTAATCACAAATCCAGGTAATGACATGAGCCAGGGCAGGAGCAGGACAGGAGCAGAGCTGGAGCAGAGCAGGAGCAGACAGGAGCAGACAGGAGCAGACAGGAGCAGAGCAGGAGCAGACAGGAGCAGGGCAAGAGCAGACAGGAGCAGGGCAAGAGCAGACAGGAGCAGTGCAGGAGCAGACAGGAGCAGTGCAGGCCAGACAGGAGCAGAGCAGGAGCAGACCGGCACAGACAGGAGCAGAGCAGGAGCAGACAGGAGCAGACAGGAGCAGGGCAAGAGCAGACAGGAGCAGTGCAGGAGCAGACAGGAGCAGTGCAGGCCAGACAGGAGCAGAGCAGGAGCAGACAGGAGCAGGGCAAGAGCAGTGCAAGAGCAGACAGGAGCAGGGCAAGAGCAGGGCAGGAGCAGACAGGAGCAGGGCAGGAGCAGGGCAGGAGCAGAGCAGGAGCAGAGCAGGAGCAGACAGGAGCAGAGCAGGAGCAGAGCAGGAGCAGACAGGAGCAGAGCAGGAGGCCGGAGCAGACAGGAGTAGAGAAGGAGCAGTGCAGGAGCAGACAGGAGCAGAGCAGGAGGTCGGAGCAGAGCAGGAGCAGAGCAGCACTCATGTACACAGGTGATCTCATTAACAGGGATGGCAGCATGTGCACAATACGTCACATACGTCTGGATTCAGTATTCACCACACAGATGAGATCAAACTGAGGGCTTGTCTGGAACATGCATCCAGTGAGATTCTTAATGTGCAAATGACAGGTTAGACTGCACATTTCACATAGATAACACTATCATATCAGATATTTTATAACAAATATAAATATAAAATTTTGTTTAAAAAATTTCCTATTATATATTTAAAATATTTTACTTTCTGGAGAAGGGCAGCAGACATGACATACGTAGAGGTAGAGGAATGTTCAGTGTTGATGTTCATGTAGAGGGATTCTGTGGTGTGCTGCCACCTACCTGATGTCAAACTATGATACAAACTGACCATAGATATTATCCACCAAACCAAGACAGAGAAAAAAACTACAACATGAAAACCTGTCATCTGCAATTTAAACCACATATTTGAGGGTATTTTCAGGGTTCTTATACACTTGACTGTCTAAACTCTGGGGCCTGTCCGAAGCATCCCTTTAAATCCGTTATAGTCCCATTAGGATTTTCCATCAGCGCATGCTAGAGTTAAGGTTATTGAGTAGGTAATGGAGTGGGGTGTTGATATTCGGGGAGGGCGCCTGCGTCTGGGCAAAGCAAATAAAACAGGAGCACTTTGAATGTAAGAGCTCATTTCAATCAAAAGCCACACAGGAGCAGAGAGGCAGAGCAGCCTGTGAAGAGGGCCCCATGCTGTGTGCAGGGGCCTGTAATCCTGCCTTTCCCAGGGTGCACCTCTACAGGGGCCATTATCTGCTCCGGCTCCCAGCAGGCCCGGCTCTCTGCGCTGCTGCTGTCTTTTTTATGCTTTTATTAGCTGAGTAGTGGGATTTGGGTGTTAACACTTAAGCAGTTTAATCCCATTATGTGGAGCACGCGAAGAGAAATCAGACGGCATGTGTCCTCCATTTTGGGAAGTGCGGCCGTGATCAGCGGGAGGCTTTCTCCTCTCACTCACATGACTCCTGTGCAGCGGGGCTCCAGTCAAATCATCTGTCCCAGTACAAACATGAAATGGCTTCCCAAATGAGACTATAGGTGCACAAATAAACAACAACACTGTATAAACAAGTGGACTAAGAGGGTGTGATGTCACCCACAGTGTTCAGCTTTACGCAAATGAAGCTCACAAGGCTATTAGGGATAGGAATTGATTTACAGACAAAATTGCAAAATATAAGCTAGGATCATGTAAAGCGAGTTAATACGAACATTTTAAGACCAAAATGAGGAGCCTGACAGCAGCAGTTACAGAGTTACGGTTTCTGTGTACAAAGTAAATTGGAGTTGATGGAGCCAGAAGCATGCCCATACTCACCATGCTCAATTTCTGTTTGGAATGCGGTGGCTAGCGGGTTAGTCCATTATATATACAGTTCATGTGTGTACGGTAAAGGGACACTTTCACAATTCGTCCACTCTCCACAGTCACAAGGCACACAACAGACATTATGTGAATGAGCAAAGATGAGACGCTATTTTGTATTTCTTTTTTAACTTCTTTTTCCATGCATTTAAGCAATATTTGTCTTGCCCCAGTGTGCATATACTGTAGTGTAAAACAACTGCACTGTTAGCATGCTAGCATTACCATGATGTAATAATACTGCACTGGCCTCTGAAAGTTGTGTAAAGCACTTATAAACCATGGTGAATAATTAAGATGGTTTTTTCAAGTTTTTTGTGATGACTCACATGGATCTGACCATCGCCCCCATCAGAGTGAATTAATTACTACACCTGTTCTTCCATAAAGACTAATAACACAACATTCAGCACTCAACCAAAGCAGTGTTTTTTAGAGCATCATCATCTCAGTTCAAATCTGACCAAATCACATCATTCAGAAATAACTTTTGTACATTTTGGTGTGGCTCATTATTTTGATTTCTGGTTCAGGAATGTGCTCAGCCCTGTTAGCATAGCTAATTGTGAACACATTTGTGAACACAATTTAATGGCAAAATATTACCGGGATGCACGCTGATTGTGTTGTGATGATGCTCTGAAGGGGGAGTGACTTAGTGCAGGGAGCAAACAAACTTATAAAACATGTTAATTGGTTGTTTTGGGCAAATTTTTGATCTTTAAAACAATAAAAGGTAGCATGGTGATGTAACTATGTTGTGTGTTAGCAGTTAAAACTACATAGAAGTGTAAAAACCCCACTTTAAAGTCTGTTTTCTGAGCCACAGGAAGCCAGTGCACAGACCTGAGCACAGGACTCGTGCTTACACACCTTACAACAGATGTCAAATGCACACATTTACATTTTAAGCTTTAGTCTAAGTTCAACCTTTTCTTGTGAACTTTGAGGCCCTTACCAGTGCAGGCAGTCATCTGACGTCAGAGTCAGAAATGGGGAGTTGAACAATGCTGTAGGTGTTCAGCTCTGGGGAAGGTTAGTGCAGAAGTGCTCTTGTGAGCTGAGTGAGACAATGAGACTGGCACACTGCTCTAGGCTCTGTGCTGAGACTCAGACTCTGTGCTCAGACTCTGTGTTCAAACTCAGACTGTGTGCTTAGACTTTGTACTCAGACTCAGACTCTGTGCTCAGACTCTGTGCTCAAATTCAGACTCTGAGCTCAGACTCAGGCTCTGTGCTCAGACTGTGTGCTCAGACTCAGACTGTGTGCTCAGACTCAAACTGTAAGCTCCTGCTCTTGCCATTGATTAAAACAGCATGGTGTGTAATAAAGTGGCCGCCACAACCCGCTTCCATATGGACCTGAGCACCCTTAGGCCCTGGCACCACGGGGCTCAGGTTGGTGCGGCTGCCCTGTTCTCTGCTCTCTCCCGGGGTCCCCAGATGGTCAAATCCATTTTCTGTGTGATGCTGCCCACCACTCTAAAGCCACAAAGGCCCTGGCTGCAATTCAAGCATTCACTCCAATAATTAACAGCAGCGAGCGGGCTGGTACAGACTGGTACAGACTGGTACAGGCTGGTACAGGCTGGGTACGGGCAGGGTACAGGTTGGGTACAGGCAGGTACAGGCTGGGTACAGGCAGGTAAAAACTGGGTACAGGCTGGGTGCAGTCTGGTACAGGCTGGGTACAAGCTGGTAATATTTTGATTTACACGGGGAGACTGCTTTGGCTCCAGTCAAAGCTCACTGAGGCAGCAGTAGTTACAGGGGCGACTTTGGAGCCAGGTTCCATATCTGTAATAGATAATAACATAGCAGTCCATCCTCTGCATTCATCATTTATTTATAGTATGCGTTGTACAGATGTATGGCGTGTGAGACAAAGGACTTTCAGGGTGTATGTAAATCGTGAGCTTTGCCTTTTGGGGCAAAATGACGTCTTGAAAATAAGCAATTAAAAATTGCTCAAACATGCAACGAATCACTCCAAATACAACTTGGGGTGAGTAAATGGTGAGGGGAGACAACTCTACCATGGTTAAAAGCTCTAAAAGTCCATTTTGCAGAATGGGTCAGTTTAAAAAACGTCTCTTGCTATTTACAGACTACAACTTATTTAAACTTATTTAGACTTTTTGTTTGCTGATGATTGTGCTAATTGGTAAATAATAACACAGACCAACAAGTATCTGCCCATTGTAGTTGAGTGTCTGTTTAGTCAAACCTTTAGTGTCTTTGGGTCAACTGGTGAAATGTATGCACCATCTGAAATGGAGAGTGTAATGAGGGAGTATTAGCCCCAGCAGCAGAACCAAACTGCTCCGATGTTGACAACAGTGTGGACAAAAGACTGGCCCAGACGCTGACACTCCAGCAATGACGAGCTCATAATGAGCACACAGCTCTTCTATCTAGTGGCCAAACACTGTAATTACTGTGTGACAGAAAATCAAAGCCTACTTTATAAGCAGCAGCAAAAATTAACATGTGAGGCCCTCAAGCTGTACGTCCTGATTAGACACATATTAAATCAATGCACTGCTAACTGTGTGACATAAATAGTCTGCTCCTGAAGAGGGCGTAATTGCGAGAGGGAGAAATGGCTCTGTATTTCACAGGCGCAGGTCATTAGCAGGGCTTTTGTATGAGCTGCTACTTCTGCTTCTGCTGCAGCTTCAGCTTATAGGGCCTTTATTACACTATTTCTGATCTCTGTGTTTTTAAATTCTATACACCTTCACTAGAATCATTTGGATGATTTGCAGCCCTGGAAATGCCAAACTTTGAAGTTATACTTCGTTACTGTTTTGGTGGGTGATGAGACGGGACATTCTCTCTGAGTGTTTCCTGGAGCATTGTCTGCCATATTCATACATGCAGCTAATGTCATTAACATAAGCAGGGGTATGATGCTAACTTTTGGTACTGCTCTTTGTGAAACTCTATTAGTCTTTAACCAAATCTTTATGTTAACACAATGAGAGCTACTAATGAGTCCACACCTGTGTTTATGTGCTCCATGTGGGGCAGTGCCGGGCCAGAGTGGACATACAGTCCACTCTGTGACATCTCAGTGACATCTCAGTATGCTGCACTGCTGCTGTCCACATCACTACAGCAAACACAGAGACCAGAGGATGTCTCCCACCAGCTAAAGTGTCCTGAGTAAAATCCACACAGGAAGAGCTGCACGCACACACACACACACACACACACACACACACACACACACACACACACACACACACACACACACACACACACACACACACACACACACACACACGCACGCACTCAGGAGGAGCTTCAGGTTGGAGCTCACACACACACACACACACACTCAGGAGGAGCAGCAGGTTGGAGCTCACACACACACACACACACACACACAAACACACACACATACGCACACACTCAGGAGGAGCAGCAGGTTGGAGCTCACACATACACACACACACGCACACACACACGCACACACTCAGGAGGAGCTTCAGGTTGGAGCTCACACACACACACACACACACACACTCAGGAGGAGCAGCAGGTTGGAGCTCACACATACACACACACACACACACACACACACAAACACACACACATACGCACACACTCAGGAGGAGCAGCAGGTTGGAGCTCACATACACACCCACCCACCCACACACACACACACACACACACACACACACACACACACACACACACACACACACACACACACACACAGATCACTTAATCACTGATTAAGAAAATAAAATTGGAAAACAAAGTGCATACCTCACAGTGGTCATGTACCAGTGGCGGTGAAAAGGGATGTTTATAGAAATATGGTGTCTTGAAAATAAGCGATTAAAGATGATTCAAACATGCACGTATCACTCCACATACAACTTCAGGTGAGTAAATGGTAAAGAGAAACAAATATAACATGGTTAAAAGCCCTGAAAAGTGGATTTTGCAGAATAGGTGCACTTTAAGTATTACGTGTTATTTGAAAAAATAATAATAATAAAAAATAAAAATAAACAATTAAAAGATAAATTTATCACTTCAGTTTTATAATTAGACAAGTGACCTATGATCTAACAGAAAAACATCACAGACAAACATCCTGGTGGTACATCGTTAATTGGAGTACACACTGCAGTACACACTGGAGTACACACTGCAGTACACGCTGGAGTACAGACTGGAGTACACACTGCAGTACACGCTAGAGTACAGACTGCAGTACACACTGAAGTACACACTATAGTACACACTGGAGTGCAGACTGGAGTACACACTGGAGTACACACTGGAGTACATTCTGGAGTACAAACTGGAGTACAGACTCGAGTACACTCTGGAGTACAAACGGGAGTACACACTGGAGGACAGACTGGAGTACACACTGGAGTACACGCTAGAGTACAGACTGCAGTACACACTGAAGTACACACTATAGTACACACTGGAGTGCAGACTGGAGTACAGACTGGAGTACACACTGGAGTACATACTGGAGTACATTCTGGAGTACAAACTGGAGTACAGACTCGAGTACACTCTGGAGTACAAACGGGAGTACACACTGCAGTACACACTGGAGTACACACAGGAGTACACACTGGAGTACACATTGCAGTACACACTGGAGTACACACTGCTGTACACACTGGAGTACACACTGCAGTACACACTGGTGTACACACTGCAGTACACTGCAGACACAGAAGAGGCTGGTGACATCTGTGGGCCGATCAGGGTACTGCACACACAATCACCACAGCTGTTTAGTGTTGATGCTTTTGGACAACACATTACATGTGATTTAGTTTGGAACAAGGGTTAGTGAAATAATGATATTAAGGCTACATTTAGCTGTGGATACAATATGTCATCACTTGTGCATATTACCATTTGCCTGTGATAATAGGCCCTATACATGGTCACTGGAGAATGACTATTGTGGTCAAAATTGTTCAAGTTCAAGTACCATCATTTAGACGAGTAGACAATACACTAACGCATATGTGGGTCATATGGATTTGCTTATGTCATGAGAATCATTCAAGTGACACAATGCACAAGTATTAAAGAGGGGATATTATGCAAAATAGACTTTTTGGAGCTTTCTACCATGTTGTAACATTGTTCACTCATCAGAAACATGTTTGAAGAGGTTTTAGATATTATCCAAGCATGTTTGATTGTTCTAATAATCTCTCCTGGTCACTATTTGAACCGTCCACACGACAATTCTCCATAAATATAC
Source organism: Taenioides sp. WSHXM2023 (assembly GCA_029959045.1). NCBI lineage: Eukaryota > Metazoa > Chordata > Actinopteri > Gobiiformes > Gobiidae > Taenioides > Taenioides sp. WSHXM2023. Next base: position 36,364,063 of record CM057091.1, read on the forward strand.
AAGAGCAGGGTACAATATAATACACCACAACTTGACAAACCTGATGTGATGTGCAGTAGTTTCATTAGTGGGATGAACACTGATTATGTTGCGAAAGCGTTCTGAAGGGGGAGGGAACTTAGCACAGAGAAGCACAAAGGCAGGGGGGACAAAAGGGAAAATGATTCAACATTATCACACCAGTGTTTCTGCCGAGCCAAAGATAAAACTGGTTTGACTATGATGGACTGCACCATGATGGACAGTAGAATATGGATTTGCCTGAGTGATTTTTTGTTGTAAATAACAAAGGTCTAAGTGTGTCCTCTGCCTCACCCTCTGCAGGCCGCTCCACCCTCATCTACACCAAACACAAGCTCCGCCCTCACCACTGCCCAAGGTAACACTCATATAGCTGTATGCTTAATTTAAAACAAATTTACATCACAGCATTAACAACTGAATCCCCCAAATGCTAGAGTTGAACTTGTTAATGATTGGCGTTCACAGTGCGTTCCCCGGCACACACTCGCCTTAAGTGCAAATAAAGCTCCATCTGCTGGTAATTACAACTCCATAATGTGCGCGCGGAGGAGAGCTTTTGACTGCACATACGATTAAACAGAGCAGAGTCCACAGAGCCGTTGGTGCAGTGTATAGTACACATGTGGACTAGTGCAATGTGTGTGAAACGGGAAGAATACAGTACACATGTGGACTAGTGCAATGTGTGTGAAACGGGAAGAATACCAAACCCTTTATAGTCGCATTTCCACGGTGCTCTGTCCCTTTACTGCTGTTGGGATCTGCCTGAGCTCTTGTAGAAGCAGCAGCACATGCATTGGCCACCACGAGCCACTAGGGGCCCGTGAAAAAGGATACCATTTCAATTTGTGTTGTTTTGGCCATTTTTACACAAAGTAGTTGATCTGTTTGTCTTTCAAATTGTGAATGAATGTGTACAGGGCCCACACGAGGCCCCTAGGCTCCTTTTGCCTGGGATTACACACACTTCTGCAAAATGGATGTGAGTCTGATCACCGGTGAATCTCCCTGAGTTCAGATGGGTGTGATTGACAGGTGGATTAACCAATCAGGGACATGCAGGTCTGTTTGTATCAAAACAAATATGACTGCTAATGAGGAACAAAGAAGGTTCCATAGCAAAAGACAATTTAATTCTGTCAGCTGGGCAAAAGTTTTAGAGAGAAGACCCTTCACCGCTCCTCCAAGCTGCTTCTTCACTTCTGACTGGAGATGGTGAGACAGTGTCTTCTATCTGTGTGAAGGAAGGAGCTAACTACCCTGATACTAACACATCTAGCTGTTCACAGTATCTGTGTTTAGTTGAGTCTATTGAACTCCAGCAGGACTTATGTGTACCTGAGTCGTATTTTGCATATTCCTGACAGGGCTGAAGCTTAGGGCTGAAGAGCAGAGGTCAAATGAATGGGTGGTGAAATGTTTTCACTCCAAAAACGTTTGTCCAGTTTAAAGAATGAAATAGTCTTTTGCTACGCCTCTGTATAATAAAAACATAAATCAATGAATCTGTCTCCTCTCATCATGCTCCACAGGGCAGATTACAATTTCCCATGCACCTGAGTAAAATCCATCTTGTCCCAGTACAGATACATTGTACACGCAGCTCTTAAGGCTGTGTTCTATGTGCATCTACTTATAAATCGTTTTCTTGTCCAGAGAATCAGAAAGTGCGCAGATAGCATGATAATTGTTGCTAACTTTGCCCTCTCATTTCTGAATGTTGTGAAAAGTGCTTAAAAACTTATCGTAGTGAATAATTAGGAGGCTCAGCATGCAGAAGGTAAGTGAACTGTTGGACTATTGTAAACCATTTCAGATGAACTAGTTGTGTTTTTCACATTTTTAAGACTCTAACAGTAAAGCAGAGTACAGTAAAGCACGGGCACAAATGACATTGTTAAACTAAAGTGAACAGA
>CM057091.1:36371002-36414568 GCA_029959045.1 Taenioides sp. WSHXM2023
GTATTTTCAAACAACAGAACTCAAAATGAGACAATCTAAATCATATCAAATGTTTAAATCATTTCATATGGTCAAATTACTTTTTAAAATAATAAATCAGACATTACGTCCCAACAGTTACTCTTTAAGTTACTCCTACTTGAGCAGTGGTTTTCCCAAATATTTTTTTTTTTACTTTTACTTGAGTCATTTCTTGGACCACTACTTTGTACTTCTTCTTGAGTAATATTATTTTGAAGTAACATTACTTTTACTTGACTTGTATCGAGTCTATTTCTTAGTATCAAAATCATGTTTGAAATGTTAGTATTGTGACAACACTACTCTCCATGTATGCATGCTGGGATAAGACGTTGGCACTGCTCCCCCCTCTCCGTGTGCATGTGTTTTGGGGGTAAGACGCTGGCAGACTGGGCACTGGTCCAGGCTCTGGCAGCCGGAGGAGAGCTGGTGGCCGTCAGGTGGGCAGCTGTAGCGCACCCACCCGGAGCCGTGAGCAGTCTGCTGGCTTCACCCGCTGCTGATGCGGCTGTACTGGGCCCTGGCACGCGTAGATGATGCCCACCGCTGACAGCTCTCTCCCCGGCCGTTTGGAGGTACGGACAGGACAGACCTTTGTAAACATGGATGTGTTTTCTTGTGTCTGACCCTGTTCTCTGCTGTCAGCTTCAGACTCTGTTCACACAGGCTGGCACTACAGGGGCTCCTGTTGTCACATGGTCCATCTACATTAGCTCAGTGTATGGAGTTGCTGTTTGGTTAGTAATTTAGTACAGTGGATTTTGGACCTTTTGTATGATTAAGTTTGCCTAGTTTGGATGTGGAGTATTCAGGTGGTCAGAGGGGCTGATGGCACAGACTGGCACCCTCACTTACATCACTACCAGGGCATCAGAGGTAAATTGAATGTACAGAATATTTGTGTGTCTTATTATATTACTATACTATATTACTATACTATAGTATGCTATAACTACAAAAATAATAATGCATTATTATTTTTACATTGACAAGTTCTCCCTCTGAGTTAAACTGAAGGAACTATTCTGAGCCTTAATGAAGATTATTGCTCAGATGTGAAAAAGGCTCCCAAGTTGTCACCAGTGTCCTGCACTGCCTCATCATACAGAAGGAAAAAAGCAGATTATGTGTGTGGGTTAACACTGACCATAATGCTGGACATTGTCAGTGTCAGACCAGTTTTTATTGGATACGAGCTTTAAAGCTGCTGCTCCTCTTCATGGAGAGGAGCATAAGAGACGCAAAGAGCCAAGACTCAGCACACACTTGAAGGACGAGGTTCTGTCCCCTGTGGAGAAGACCTCCAGAGGAACTGTTGGAGTGTGTGGACAGGGAGGTCTGGACATCTGAAACAAAAAGAGCAAATCAGAGATTGTGTGATCATGAGTTTGTGGCCTACTCTCCTCGTCCATGTTTCTCTGTGTAAGTTTCACAGTGTAAAACACTTGGCTGTCTAAAGTAAGATTTGCAATGCTGTGCTCTGGACATCAGCTTGTACAATAGCCTGAGAGTGTGTTAATTAAAGCAGACCTATTCTGCAAAATCCACTTTTCAGATATTTTAACTATGTTATAGTTGTTTCCATTCTCAATTTAACTGGAGTTTTATCTTTAATCACTTATTTGCAAGACAACAATTTGACACCATTTTGACAATCAACCCACTGTAATGTATGCACTTCATTGTCCTGTTTTATTTTCAGAATCATTGATACACATGTGATACACGTTGTGCAGTCATTTTGGTACAACTGAACATTAGTGTGATGTGCAGCTATCCATAGGAGCGTGCAGAAGGCACCTCAGTTTTCTAACACGGAAGTCAGTGGCCCTGTTTCTTTTATTAAGTCATTTTAAATCAATATTGCAATTTCAAATGTGCACATTATAACATAATGATCCATGGGGTGATGATAAATTTTGTATTTTTTTTATTGCCTTTAAGATGTAAATAAAGTCATCTCTTTCTTCTGAACATCTGCACTTCACTGTGTGCTACAACCCCCACAGTCTGTGCCAGAGCAAAGACCCTCAGATCCAGAACACTGTGTCAGAGAATGTCGCCCTCTCCTGGTGACAGACATCACCTGAACCCTCGGCTCACAGTGGAGGCACATGGACAGATGGGAGAAACTTCCATTGCTTTGTGCTCTGAGCTGGTGGAGTGTCTCTAGTGACACACTGGGCTGATTTCTGTGGGTCACTAATAATGTTATGACATTATGACCTAATGTCTTCCTTTTTATGGGCTCCATTTTGAGGACTTTTTCCCAAATATATATATATATATATATATATACTCTTTTGAATAGTGAACTGCTATAAGCTATCACTTTTCTGGTGGAAGGTCTGTCACCTTCATGAGATGTAATTGCTGATTCTGGAATTCTCAACAATATGGCATTAACCTTAATATATCTATGTAAGCAAGCAAGTCACACCATCAGGCCAATTTATAGGTCAGCACTACGGACAGGCGAGCCCGCTCACAATAAGAAGCTGCCTCACACACTTTTGAAGCTTTTGAAACTTTTTGTTTTTTTCAATTCAGTTTTTAACATCATATCATGGGATTTTAACCAACTAAGAAGTGCAGCATGTGCAGTTCAAAGGACACAAGTAAGGAACTGCCGGATTGTGTGAGGCTAGCTAAGGAAGACCTCTGAGATGCTGCATGCATTTTACACCAAATCCTTCAGGGAATAGTCCATTCATCACTGCAACAACAGAGCAGAGAGAGTGAGTGAGGTTTAGAATATGCTTTCCTGTTGTGGGTGTGTAGTTCACCTGGCTCACACTGGACACTGCTGTGATGCTGCAAGGATCCTGACACAGGATCTGCTGACCCTCCCTGTTAAACTGCACTGAGACCTTTGACTGAGACACAAAGGACACTGAGAAGTGCAGTGGAAATGCTGCTACAGCAAAACTTGAATTTCTCTCAGGATCAATCGAGTATCTCTCTCTCTCTCAAAGGTAGTTGGGTACAAAGAGTAACGTTACTTTAAAGTAATATTACTCAAGAAGTATACAGTAGAAATTACTCAGGTGAGCATAAAAATGTACTACTACTACTCAAGAAAGAGTAACTGTGATTTATAATTTGAAGTGAATATAATTTAAAGGACAAAATATTAAATAATGCACAAAATAAGGTCTTTTCAAAGAACAGACACAAAAATTAGACAAATCATATTTGGAGGAGTTGCAAGAAACACAAATGTTCAAATCATTTCATATTGTCACATAAAGCTTTTGTCACTTTAGACTTACAGTGGGATGAGGAACCACAGCTTTTACTCAAGTAAGAGAATCAATCAGAAATCAGAAAAGTTTTTATTGCCATTGTCAGTGAACACAATTCACAGACTAGGAACTTGCTTTGGTGATGAGGTGCAACATAGAACACTGAATAGTAATATAATAATAATATAAAGTAGAGATATCATTATTAAAAAACAAGATAATAATAATAATAATAATAATAATAATAATAATAATAATAATAATAATAATAATAATAATAAAGTATCATTATTTAAAAATAAAGTAAGAGCATGCAAAAACGAAAGATTAAGATATATAATAAAAAAAAAATAGTCTAGTATATACAGAAGCATCAGAACAACAGTGCAAACTGACAAAAGATCAAGTGATGTGGCATGACTTATTTAAAGTGACTGGTGTTATAAAGTGACCTTAGTTCAGGTATTATAAAGTGTCCTTAGTACAGATGTTATAAGTGTTCATAAAGTGTTCATGAGTCCAACGGCAGAGGGGAAGAAACTGTTCTTATGGTGAGAGGTTCTGGTCCGTATGGACCGTAGCCTTCTGCCAGAGGGAAGTGGCTCGAATAGTCCGTGTCCAGGGTGAGAGGGGTCAGCTGCTATCCGGCCTGCTCGCCCCCGAGTCCTGGAGACGTACAGGTCCTGGAGAGATGGAAGGCTACAGCCGATCACCTTCTCAGCAGAGCGCACTATGCGCTGCAGTCTCTGTCTGTCCCTGGCAGTGGCCCCAGCGTACCACACAGTGATGGAGGAGGTGAGGATGGACTCAATGATGGCCGTGTAAAACTGCACCATCATCTGGGCTGGCAGCTTGGCTTTCCTCAGCTGCCGCAGGAAGTACATCCTCTGCTGAGCTTTCTTGATGAGGGAGCTGATGGTCGGCTCCCACTTGAGGTCGTGGGTGATGCAGGTGCCCAGGAAGCGGAAGGAGTCCACAGTGGTGATGGAGGAGTCTGTCAGGGTGAGGAGAGGCAGGGGGGCTGTGACGTTCCTGAAGTCCACGATCATCTCCACTGTCTTCTGGGCGTTGAGCTCCAGGTTGTTGCTGCTGCACCAGGACACCAGCCGGTCCACCTCCCTCCTGTAGGCAGACTCGTCGCCGTCCGAGATGAGCCCGATGAGGGTGGTGTCATCCGCAAACTTAACCAATTTCACGGAGTCATGGCTGGAGGTGCAGCAGTTGGTGTAGAGGGAGAAGAGCAGGGGAGAAAGTACACAGCCCTGTGGAGATCCTGTGCTTATAGTCTGAGTGTCCGAGACATTCTTCCCCAGCCGCACGCACTGCCTCCGGTCAGTGATCCACCTGCAGGTGGAGTCAGGCACATTGAGCTGGACGAGCTTGTCCTGGAGCAGAGCAGGGAGGATGGTGTTAAATGCAGAGCTGAAGTCCACAAACAGGATCCTGGCGTAGGTTCCCGGGGAGTCCAGATGCTGAAGGATGAAGTGGAGGGCCAGGTTGATGGCGTCGTCTACCGACCGATTTGCTCTGTAGGCGAACTGCAGAGGGTCCAGGAGGGGGGAGGTGAAGGACTTGAGATGAGGCAGAACCAGGCGCTCTAATGACTTCATGACTACAGACGTCAGCGCCACAGGCCTGTAGTCATTACGTCCAGTGATCCGGGGCTTCTTGGGGACAGGAACGATGGTGGACAGCCAGTTCTTCAGCGCAAGTGTCTCAGGGTGGAAGGAGAGACACCGTCCGGACCTGGGGCTTTCTGTGGGTTTTGCCTTTTAAATGTTTTAGTCACATCCTGCTTGGAGAGTGTGAGGGCAGTGGGGGAGGAGGAGGGGTCTGAGATGGGCTTGGTCGCAAAAGAGTACTGTTACTTCAATAAAAATATTACTCACGTAGGAGTAAAAGTATGTGTGGTGTCTGAAAAGTGCTATTGCTTCAAAAAGTTATTCAAATAAATGTGAGTAAATGTGAGTATATACAACTGACCCACCTCTGACACTGAGGAGACCTGAATCCGTATTCAAAAATCCCCCACAAATGGAGGGGCATGGTGGCTGAGTGGCTTGCACCACACTTCACAGCAAGAAGGTTCACGGTGCAAGTCCCTTTCTGTATTGAGTTTACATGTTCTCCCTCTGTCTGTGTGGAATTTGCATGTTCTCCCTATGTCTGTCTGTGTGGAGTTTCCTCTTGTCACTCCGGTTTCCCCCATCAACCCAAGATATGCACCACAAGTCCAGTCCTCTAACTCAGGCAGTTGTGACCAAGTCTAGCAAGAAGATTATGGAGATGGGCTACACGCTGCCCACTGCTCCTCTGGAGATGCCCCGGTGGATCAATTGCGGAGTTTATCTAAGGGGACAGTAAAGTACCCGTCTTTCTTTCTTTCCTTCTTTCATATTCCAGTATTTTAGCCAGCAGAGGGCAGCATTGACCTATTAATGCTTGACCCACAGTCTTCCAATAGTACACATTATACGCATTAATGATTAAGTAAGCAATTGTTTGCTTTGCTACTAGTACTACTACTACTACCACTACTACTACGTGTGATTGGATGAGTCTTTAGGCATACTATATAAAATAAACCCAAAGCTGCAAAATCTAACTCCAACTATTTGCCACTACAACAAAGCTACTTCCAGAGGTGGATAGTATTTTTGTACATTTACATGAATTGAATAATTACCTAGTACTGCTTTGTACTCCTACTCTATGCTCTTACTCGAGTACATATTTAGAGCAGTAAGCAGAGGTTACTTGAGAATTGCTTAAAAAGAAATTATACTTTTCAGAGTACTTTTCAAGCAGCATATTGTTACTCCTGCTTGAGGTTTTTTTTTTTTTTAGGTAACAGTACTCTTGAGTAAAAGTTGTGGTTCCTCTACCCATTGTGAGTAAGTCTATAAGTGACAAAAGCTTTATGTGACAATATGAAATTATTTAAATATTCGTCACATTTTTTGTGTCTGTCCTTTGAAAATACCAGATTCTATGAATTATTTCATGTTGTGTCCTTCACATTACTTTTACTTTAAACTTTAAATTATTAATCAGATGTTACATCCCGACAGTTACTCATTAAGTTACTCTTACTTGACATCTAGTTTTCCCAAATACCAGTACTAATAGTAATATTAGTTTATAAGCAATGTTACTCACATTATAAAATGTTTGGCTACTCTACCCACCTCTGCCAGTTAAGTAGGTATGTTGCTCTCTCTCATTGATTACACGCCTATAGCAGACAGAGCTATAGCAGACGTAGCAGACATGGCAGACAGCCTGGTGACACTTTGACAGCTATAATTGCTTGTGTCTGTCTGTACAGTACAGACGAAACCTGAGCCGCTTCTTTGTTCAGTAATGATAAATCTGTCTGTCTGCTCCACACAATGAAGCAGGAGACACAGGCAGGCAGCACAGCCAGGGACCTGGGACCAAAGACCAGGGACCAAAGACCAGGGACCAGTGGACAAAAACCAGGGATCAAAGGCATTTTGAGGAGAGGAAGAGCCAACAGTGTCCCTCCTCTGTGTCCTGCTGCTTCACAGTAGTGTCCAGGGGGAGCCAGGTGAACACAACAGGAAAGGCCTGGCTTTTGCTCAGCTGTGTGATTTGAGTTGATGATGAAATGGGGCCATTCCCTCAAAGTTCCTCTGAAAGGTCTTCTGCCATATTTGGTGCCACATATGGTGTAAATAGAAGCAACACTCACCAGGACTGTGTGGCTCTCAGGAGAGTGGTTTGCTCATCAGAGAAAATCCTCTGACTGGGCCTGCCTTTTCTGGAGGACATCTACATCAAGAGATGTCGACGCAGAGCCCAGAAGATTGTGCAAGACACCAGTCACCCTGACCACGAATGTGTTCTCCCTGCTGCTATCATCTTCTCAGGGCTAAAACAGAGAGGATGAGGAGGAGCTTCTACTACGAGGCCATAAGACTGTTAAACCAAGAGTAAACTCTCTCCTCCTCTGTGTATTTAATGTATTTACTCTTTGTGTTTATGTTGCTGGATGGTACATGAGAATTTCACTACACATTGTACTGTGTGTATTCATGTATATGACAAATAAAGTAACTAACTAAAAGCCTGTAGCATCTCATAGATCCATAGCTGGCTCCATAGCTATCATCTTACACGGTCTCCATGGATGCAGGAAAAACAAATTCATTTCACATCATCCAACAGTCTCTTGTGATCATTGACTCGAAGTACCCCAGAGGTCCCGGAGTATTTCCTCTGCAAGGTCTTCTGTCACATTTGCTGCCACACATGCTGCAAAATGCTTCAAATGTCCATAGTTAACTCATTAGATGGCCTCTGACAGTCTCCGTGGATAAAGGAAAAACTAAAATTTCAGTCACACAATCCAACAGTTCTTTATTTGTGTCCTTTGAACTGCAGATGCTGCAATTCTTGGTTGGTTAAAATTCCATACAACTACTACTACTACTACTTCATCTTTTACCTTTTTTACCTCTTTTATCTGCTACAAGTGTAAAAGTGTACTTTTTATAGTTTCTATCATAACTAACAAAGTACAATGATATAAATAACTACTACTACCAGCTGTACTACTTTTAAATGCACCATTGATCAGAATAATCAGCCAAACACAGGATCACCACAAGATATATATTTATTTATGAACCAACCATAACAAACAAAAATAAAGCATCGACAAAACACATTTTCAAGGCGGCAAAATGAAAGAATGAGTTCATACAAATGTCTAATTCAGAAAAGTGAAGCACGAATCACAGCTACAATGGACAAACACAAGAGCTACACACAGACGTTCTTAGACATGTTCCCTACAGGGTGAGTACAGGGCACTGGCTCCTTAGAGCAGTGGTCTCAGACGGGTAGATGCTACTCTTTCTGAAACATACACTAGTTTTCAGCATTGTAGAACCAGCTGTAAGTGTACACTGTAAAAATAGCACCACTGGGCTAATACTAACATGAGGCTGCACTGTAAAAACATGCTCATGTGATGCACCTGCAGAAAAGGAAGCTCTGGAAGGGACCAGGAAACCTCCACAAAGGCTCTTCTCCCCGTGTGTCAAACGCACTGTGCTGCAGACATCTGTCAGATCACAGTCACAATAAAAACTATGTACACAAACAAGGGCGTCAGTCTGGAGACAAATATATTTACATTTGGTACAATTATCATATATATGTCATAATTCCCTTTGTAAAAACTGTGCTTATTTTCACTGCCACATCCAGGCAGATACAAAAATACAAGTTTAAAGTTTCCATGAGCGCAGCATTTTGTTCTATCAACAACATACACCATAAGACCAGCACACAGAACACAGACCCCATCCACCAGAGGATAAGTCCAGCACACAGGACTGGACCTCCTGAGAACACCTGGGTCTGGACTGGACCTCCTGAGAATATCTGGGTCTGTCCTGAGTCTCACATGTGAGGGGACTATTCGTGTCTGTGCTGGTGCTCAGTTAAAGGGATCTGACAAACATCTATTGATCTATAATGAGCTGAGATAATACTGGTGCTGTATGGACAGGAAGTCTGACAGGTACCAGAGCTAAGCTCACCTGTCTGATAGAGAACAGAGGTCACCTTTCTGACAGTGACCAAAGCTGTGCTCACCTGTCTGACAGGACAGGAGCTGTGACATATTAGTACACTGCGCTGGAGTCAGTCAAGAGATGATGCTGGTTTAAGAACACGCACATGATTATGGCATTTTCACTCATAATCTAATGTAGACCCATCCAGTTTAACAGAACAGGGTTACCTCAAAACAGAAGTTACCTCAACAGACGTTGTTACTAAAAATGTAGATGCTCATATGAACCAGTGCTGTGGTCTGCTGGTGCGTGTGAGGACACACTGTACATGACGACTGATATACACACTCTTTGAATGCCCAAGACAGTTTATAGAAATGAATACAACATGAAGCTGGTGTACAAAAGGCAAAGTCCTATGTTTGAGTATGACTTCTGTCAGGGACAGAGAGGACAGAGGGGACAGAGGGGGGCAGAGGGGACAGAGGGGACAAAGAGACAGAGGGGACAAAGAGACAGAGGGGACTGGCGAGATGTCAGCTGGTGAGAGGACAACAGTTTGCCCAAGAGTCAAAGTGCTGAGGACACATCAGGACTGGCTCAAGTGTGTGGAGGGACAGCAGGCACCCTAGGACACGCTGGAGCACCGGATACTGGGGGAGCCCATCTGAGTGAGCACTTTGTCCAGCCACTGCAGAGGCCCGTTCAGGTGCAGCTCGATCCAGCAGGGGGTGCTAGTCACTGTCTGCCGCCTGGGGACCAAACACAACATTTAATAAATATGATCCCTATACATTATTGGTTCTTACTCACATTTGTTTCATACTAAACGTTATCTCCTGCTGTTTTTAAACTATGTTTATCTTGCACTATTTTCTGATCTATGTTATAATGTTGTTTCTTCATCACAAACATATCTGGAGTTGTTTTTGTTTAACACACAAACCCTGAATATTTAGGCTGAGTTCTTCTCTCAAGCTGGAAACACTATGTTCCACCTTGTGATGTCATGTGGTAATACAGGGAGTGCTCCAGTGTGTTTTTAAACTCCAGACACCTTCACCAGAACTTTTGGACAATTTCAGCCCAGGAACTGCAATTCTCTACTAAACAAAGGGTAAAAGGTAGGTGTTAACTTGAAAAAATTAAAATGACATCACAAGGTGGAACAGTGCCTTTTGAGCTTTGTAGATGAACAAACCAATAATAAAGGGTTACTCAAACATATGTGAATGAAACAAAACACAACATATGTTTCTGATGAAGTGAACTTTAAGCCATTATAAAATGGCTTAAAGTTCACAAGACTCTTTGTGTATTGTTTTTTTTTTCCCCTCAATTTTATTCATGGGTTTTCATAATACTTTTTTGTTTATACACACACACACACACACACACACACACACACAGAGAATCCCATTTATTTCAACTGAGAATTTGGGAAATGTGTCACTGCTTAAATATGAAAAAATTTGGTTTATTTCTGTAAAATGTTCATGTGACCATCAAGTCAACACTGATTCTCTGGAAGCAGCTTTGTGGTCCAGATAGAATTTATTTACTGTGGAAAACCTAAAATCCGCCATATCAGACCAGTGTAAAAGAAATAACCACATTATGGATTGGGACGGGGCACGGGTCATCGGATCGGAAAACAACAAGTTCAAACGCTGGATCAGGGAGGCCATTGAAATCAGGAAACGACGCACGGACAGTATTAACCGTTATGACGGAGCGTTCCTCCTTTCACACACCTGGGACACCCTCCTCCAGAGACCACCAGGCGACGGGAGGCGTGGTCAGTCTGAGCGACCTGCCAGGTCAATCAGGCTGACCACACCTACAGGAAGTAACAACAGCTGACCACACCTACAGGAAGTAACAACAGCTGATATACGACACGTCACCACCAACACCGGTGACAGTTCTGAAGATGGCTCGCAGCTAGCAGCCGAAACATGTCAACAAGGTAAATACATGTTACTGTATTGTCTTTAAAAAAGAACCCAAGAAGTTAAAGTACATAAGAAGACAAAATAAACATATTTTGTTTATTTACTGTGGAGATCAGCAACCCTATAAGAACAACCCCAATGACACTGGCAGCGCCCACGTCTGGTGAATCGGACCTTTAACTTAAATTACAGCAGAACAAGTCAAGGTTAAGAGGAGTATGCATGACGTGTCACAGGCCAAATGGTTTGGGTTAAGGTGCACTTTAACCCTGACCCAATCTTATACAAGTGTTTTTCTACAGAGCAGAGTGACAGTAATGCTAACAACCAAGAAGTGGTCAGTCTGTCACATTTATATAACTGGTCAGGTATCAGATCTGACATCTACTTGTAAGTAAAATAAATAAATAAATAAATGAACTCACAGATGGTAACTTTAAGCCATGTTGTCTCCTCAGAAACATCCTTGGAACTGCTGTTGTGGTTCATTCATTTACACTTTTAGTAATCCTTTATTATTATTATTACTGTCTAAGTCTCCAAAGCTCAAAATGCTCTGTTCCACCTTGTGATGTCATAAAGCGGTAGTTTTCTTTTACCTAACTTGTATCTTTTGTTCAGTAGAGACTAACAATTCCAGGGCTGAAATGATCCACATGATTCTAGTAAAGGTGTGTGGAGGTTCAAAACACAGTAGAGCACTTCCTGTATTACTCCGTCACAAAATGAGTGTTTTTCATTTGAGAGAAGAAGTCAGCCTACTAAATATGCAGGATTTGTGTGTTAAACGTGTGAACGTAACAAAAGACAGCTCCAGGTATGTTTTTGAAGAGGAAACAATATTATAATATAAATCAGAAAACAGTGTCATATGGGCCCTTTAAGCCAGAGCTCCCAGGCTCCTTTTGCTACTATTTGGACTATTTTCCACGGTTTGAAAACTTCCACAGTTCCTAGAAGTCTAACACATGTGTCTGTTTTCCAGTGCTCTCTGGAGGACGCACAGAGAGGGAGAGTGTGGGGGAGAGTCCTTGACAGTAACTCGAATCCTTCTAAGTACTTCCACATGTGCTGCTGGCCTCGCTCTGGGCACACACACACACACACACACACACACACACACACACACACACCTTTACTATTAGTGAGCCAGAGCCACAGAACGGAAGAGCAGGCGGTATGGGTGAGGTACAGTTTGTTTAGAAATAGTCCATAGGTTGTGGTGATGATGGTGCTCAGCTGATGTGGGCGGGGAGAAGGAAAGGGAAAGGGAGAGTGGGAGCTGAGAATGAGAGTGAAGTGAGCAAGAGAACGTGGGCCGGGCTAAAGGAGCAGTGCCTGTGAGGGTGAGGGGAGGGAGGCTGTCTTTTTGTAGTTTTTTTTTTGTTTTTTAAATTAGGCTAAACACCTAAACTCTGCCCATAACTACATTTCAAATAGAGCTGTTAAACTGGGCATTAGCTGGAGGGGAGAATGAAGGGAGAGGGCAGGGTCTGAACATGTAAGGAACAGTGTGATTGGTCTAACAGGTATCCACACTTCAAACTCCACCCCTTTAGTCAGATGTTTGTAATCAAAAACACATCACTGAAATTAGAGCAGTCCTGTGTGATGTCACCAACTACTGAAAATTGCAGAGGCAGTAGATAATGCTATTCAACCAGTTTAGTAACAAAAAGTGGATTTAATGTCCAGCTCCACTTTAATGTTTTTTTTTTTTTTTTAAGTGATAGTAGGTAGTGTGGATGGAGCGAAAGGGGCGGAGTCTGAGGGGAGAGTGGGTGGGGCTTAAGGGCCGGAGCCTGAGAGGACTGAGATTGTGAGCATGGGTAAATGGTAGGGGCTTAAGAGGGGGAGGGGAGGAAGTGCGTGGGCGGGGCTGTGGGCTCTGAGTCACTCTCTGTTTGTGTCTATGGTCTGTGTTTACATAGGCAGGGATGGTTTAAGACAACTGCACAACTGGCTGCACTTCTGACACTGCCACTGTCTTTATTTAGGTCATACAATGTCTACTGCAGAGAACTCACTTGTTCTATATAAAACCTGCAAACCCTGTAGTTTAGGCGTCTGAAATACATGTGTGTTGTGTAGTATTTTAGCAGAGGATGACAAATTGAGAACTTGTTTGTGATATAGGAGTCTGCGGAACAGTTCTAAACTCAGAAAACTGGTAAAACACAGCGCCTTAAGATGCCAATTATATGAATAGTTTTATCTCAGCTATGAAACTTAGTCATGTTAGAATAAATATTATATAATAAAAATAAAACATATCTTGAGTTGTGTTTTGTTTCATTCACACGTTTGTTTCATTCACACATGTTTGTTTGTTTCATTCACACTTGTTTGTGTAACCCTGCATTATTAGTTTGTCTCCAAAGCTCAAAATGTTTCACCTTGTGATGTCATGAAACAGTAGTTTTAAGGTTAACAGCTATTTTTAGTTTTTTTTTTACTCTTCAGTACTCTAGAATAGGGCTTTGACTTTTGCCCAAAAATCATATTCGAAGTTCGTTTGTTTATTAATATTAATATTCAAATATATTCGAATATTGTATTAATATTTTGACCATTAAATGCCTTCAGTAAGACCAGGGGTCGGTAACCCGCGGCTCCAGAGCCGCATGTGGCTCTTTCATCATTCTGTCGTGGCTCCCTGTGACTTTGGAAAATAATAATGGGTATTTAATTACATTGTATTTTTATTTTAGTTTGTTCGTTTTTAAATATAAATCTAAAATGGTAGATAATGGTAATCTTGTAACATTTAAATAAAACGTTTTAAATATTTTTGTCGCTCAAAACGTGCGTCAAAGCCGCCGATGTGCACCACCCGGCACACACTGGCAGCCCGCACTTACCGGCACCTACATCAGCAGTATGATTTTCGGCCCAATGATGATAAATCCAAGAAAAGAAAAGTTTCTGAAGAAAACAGAACGCTTAATGCTACGTGGGCAGATTCATTTGCTTTCACGGCTGATGAGACTGGTACACGCGGTACACGCGACAGTTAGGATTTTTATTTCCTACGAGGAGGACTCAAATAATAATGTGTTGAATGCAGCTTTGCGCACATTTGTTTACGTTATACAGAAGCAAAACTTAAAACCACATGGCTCATTTGCATAAACTATAAGCGCTGAAAAAACAGCTCGCTCCTTGTGCCGCTGATGCGGTCAGCTTCTGTTGGACTAAAGGGCAGGACTCAGTGTTCTTTCTGTGACTGAGGGATGTTCTGCCTATGGTGAGTCTGTTCTGTGCTTCTATCGCGTTGGAGATGGTTCATGTTAAACTTTTCAGAGATTATACGTGTGCAGGTCGTACGTGTGCAGCGCAGTTCTTTATTTCACTCATGCACTTTATTTATGTTGCTACTGTTGTGATGAAAAGACTGAAAGGTGTAAATCTCTTAAGACTCGCTCTTATGAGCTGTAGTGGAGGATGGTAGTCCGTTTTCTGGGAGTTGTAGTTTTGCCTGTAGTTCCCCTGGTTCGCACTGGTTTAGATGTCAAAAGAGTTTTGTGGCTCCGGGTGTTTTCTTTTCTGTGGGAGACGGTCCAAATGGCTCTTTGAGTATTTAAGGTTGCCGACCCCTGAGTAAGACCTATATTGGTATCAAACTTAAGTTGTACATGTTCTGTCCACCAGAGGGCAGTGTATCCGTCTGTGTGTTCAGTAGCAAAAAAGCATAGTTGTCGGAGTCATATCGCGCCTTCAGATCAGCTCACATTATTGTTTTCATCTCTTTCACTCCTGTCGAGTCATCGGTGGAGGGCTTGAGTTGTGTCAGAAGCTCATACTGCAGGGGGAGAACCGCAGAGGCTGTTGGGTAGTTTTCTGTTGACAGCGCCTGGGTGGCTAATGAGCTCACGATTTACAACTTCACCAGGTGTGAAAAAACGGAATCTTGAATCGAAAACAATGTTTACAAGCAAACACATTTACAAAAAACAAACAAAAAAAAAAAAACAGGTTCGAATATTAAGGGCTTCGTTCGAATATCTTAATTTTTTGAAATATTCGAATTATATTCGAATAACGAAGTTCGGAGTCAAAGCCCTACTCTAGAATAACCTTAAATTGTTGCTTTTATTTTTAAATATTTTCGTTTCAACATTTTGTCAAGGGATAGGCTTAGGGCTAGGGTGAGAACTATGGTTAGGGTTACGGTTAAAGCTAGGATTAGAGTTGTGGCTACAGTTAGGGGTTAAGGTGGAGTTAGGGCGAAAATCACGTTGATATTTTGCAATAGTAGTAGTAGGTCAATAGTAGTTTCTAACCTGTACTCGGCTCCCCAGCCCTTGACGAAGCTCATGCGGATGGTGCACATTCGGGTGAGCTGGTACACGGCCTCAAAGCCCTGGTTCACCGACTGAGCCAACAGAGCGGCAAACTCCTGGTTATTAAAGATCTTCAGGTTACAGCCTGGAGGACACAAACTCCTGGTTATTAAAGACCTTCAGGTTACAGCCTGGAGGACACAAACTCCTGGTTATTAAAGACCTTCAGGTTACAGCCTGGAGGACACAAACTGCTGATATCAGGCAGTTACCATCAAGAAAATCATCAAGAAACCACTTCAAATGCTTTGTCAGAAATCTGCATCAGTGACAATATGCATCATGACTAAAATACCATAAATAAAAAACAGACATTGTATTTGCTACATAAAACAACATAAACTGACTGACATGACAAACTTTCAGTGCATGTTTCTTTTCACTTTGAACAGTGGCCGTGTGGTTGGTGAGCTGTTCAGTACCAGGTGTCACTGGCCTCTCTAAGTGCCTCTAATGTGGGTGAGATTGGGAGGACTGTGGGCACCTGGGGGTATTTTGCAGACCGTGGCTGGGTGCCAGCCGTAGCGCTGGTTGCAGTTTGGGCTTTGAACAAAGATGGCGCTGTCACTGAGGCACTCTGCAAACACTTCTCCTCCGATGTAGTAGAGCCGGACCCCTCGGCCTGCACACAGCACATGGCACAGGACATATATGGCCATCAGGAAGTATGTAGCACATGGCACAGGACATATATGGATGGTCAGGAAGTGTGTAGTACACAGGGCAGATAAATGAACATTCAGGAAGTATGTAACACACACAAACTCTTCAAATAGTGAAAATTCACAAATGTACTGCTGTCACAAATGTGCAATAATAATCGTGTGCCTATTGTGCGATGTTTAATAATGCAGATATCTTGATCTTGAAGTACAGTCGACACTTGTATTGTGTTGTGTATTGTCAGGTACCGATGTGTCGGCGTGTGAGCTCCACGGCGGCATTGCGGTTGACGTTGGACAGTAGCCCCAGACAGAAGCGCTCAGAGTTGGAGGGGTCAGTGAAACCGTCCACTGTGAGGGAGGGCTGGGAGGCGTGAAAGGTCTCGCCCACGCGCTGGTTCAGCTCATAGTACGAGATGGAGCACCAGAAGGCCGGCTCACAGTACGTCACCGGCTGGAGGTCTGAAATACACACACACTTTTACTCAGACAATTTTATAGCCAGATACTTTATGTTTAAGGTCTTATATTACACACAATTGACTCTTGTGAGCTTTAAGCCATGTTAGAATTCTTATCAAACACATGGAGTTGTGTTTTGTTTCATTCACACATGTTTGAGTAACCCCGCATTATTAGTCTGTCCACATATCCAGAGCTCCAAAGGCTATGTCCCATGCTATGATGTTATGTAGAGATAGTTTTCAAGTTAACAGCTCCTTTAACCTGTAGTTCAGTAGCAATTCCAGAGCTGAAATGACCCAAATAGTTTTAGTGAAGTTTAAAAAGCCCAGTGGTGCACTTCCTGTGTTAGCACATGACATCACAAGGAGTGTTTTCTGTCTGAGAGAAGAACTCAGCCTAAATATGCAGGGTTTGTGTGTTAAACATGTGTGAATGAAACAAAACACAACTCCAGTTATGTTTTTTGAGGAAACAATATTAATACATTTAATATTGTGAAAAACACCAGTCCGCAAATATAGACTTCTCAAATTGCACTTTTGCTATGGAGCTTGTGTTGTCATATCTCCACTGACAGCATTCAATTACATGTTTGTCTAATAATAGTTATAGTAATAATAGTAAGATGTACTACTAGCGCTGGACTGGCCTTCACTCAAATGTATTCTGACACTACAGTGCATTATATAAATAACCAACAGGGCTCCAGCATGTCAAGGACTGATCCAGGGCATTTTGTTTGGTTTTGTTTCATTTTTTTTTTCAGCTCAGATCCCAGACTTTGGCTTTATCATGTTTTTCTTCTCACACCAATAGTTTATGACAAATCTGTTCTGACTCAACTGGAGCCAGGTTCTATATTATGAATAGGATTTTTTTGATGGACAAAATAGCAAAAAAAAAAACCAAAAAAAACCTTGGATCATGTAGAGCGGGTTAATACGAACATTTTCAGACCAAAATGAGCAGTTACAGAGAGAGGGACAACAATATTCCAATGTAAGTCAATGGGAAGGAGGAGCCAGAAGAGCCACATGTGAACTTCCTATTTAGAACACGCATTAGCTATGTCCACATATATATATATATATATATATATATATATATATATATATATATATATATATATATATATATATATATATATATATATATATATATATGCACTGACATCTAAGACTATTCAGGCATGTTTCTGATGAGGGAACATGATGGGGGAATTCTAAAAAGTCGATTTTGCATCATCCCTCCTCTTTAAACAAGCCAGGCCAACAGCAGTGAGTTTAAAGTCTCATTACAGGAAATAACTGATCGAGGTCTGAATCGATATCCTGGAAGCCATAACCTGGATCAGAGCCAGTACCATATTTCTGTACAGATGCATCCCTGACACAGTGCTGATAGCTGTAAAGCATGTGGGTTAGATTACACAGTACAGTCCTGATAGCATGAAAAGCCTTGAAAAGGGAGCAGAGAAAACACAGTGAAAATGGGCCAAACGCACACAATTCCCAGAAACAGCGGACCAAATGTGGAAACTCAAATGACAGGCTTCACAGGCCAGTTTCAGGAATCTGCCTCATTGGGCCCTCTCTCCCTTCGTCTCCACTGTCCCTCTCTCTGTTTCCACAGTCCCTCTCTCCCTCTCTCTCCACAGTCCCTCTCTCCCTCCCTTTCCACAATCCCTCTCTCCCTCTCCACAGTCCCACTCTCCCACCCTTTAACCCTCCCTCTCCACAGTCCCACCCTCCCTCTCCACTGTCCCTCTCTCCCTCCCTTTAACCCTCCCTCTCCACAGTCCCTCCCTCCCTCTCCACAGTCCCTCTCTCCCTCCCTCCCTCCCTCCCTCCCTCTCCGCAGTCCCTCTCTCCCTCCCTCCTTCCCTCTCCACAGTCCCTCTCTCCCTCCCTCCCCACAGTCCCTCTCTCCCTCCCTCCCTCCCTCTCCACAGTCCCTCTCTCCCTCCCTCCCTCCCTCCCTCTCCACAGTCCCTCTCTCCCTCCCTCCCCACAGTCCCTCTCTCCCTCCCTCCCTCTCCACAGTCCCTCTCTCCCTCCCTTGCCGCAGTCCCACTCTCCCTCCTATAACTCTCCCTCTCCACTCTCCCTCCCTCTCCTCAGTCCCTCTCTCCCTCCCTTCCTCTCCGCAGTCCCTCTCTCCCTCCCTCCCTTCCTCTCCGCAGTCCCTCTCTCCCTCCCTCCATCCCTCCCTCCCTCCCTCTCCACAGTCCCACTCTCCCTCCCTCTCCACAGTCCCTCTCTGCCTCCTCTAACCCTCCCTCTCCACAGTCCCTCCCTCCCTCCGTCTCCACAGTCCCTCTCTCCTTCTCCACAGTCCCTCTCCCTCCCTCCCTCCCTCTCCACAGTCCCTCCCTCCCTCCCTCCCTCTCTCTCCACAGTCCTTCTCTCCCTCCTTTCCTCCCTCCCTCCCTCCCTCCCTCCCTCTCCACAGTCCCTCTCTCCCTCTCCACAGTCCCCCTCTCCCTCCCTCCCCACAGTCCCTCCCTCTCCACAGTCCCTCTCTGCCTCCTCTAACCCTCCCTCTCCACAGTCCCTCCCTCCCTCTCCACAGTCCCTCTCTCCCTCTCCACAGTCCCTCTCTCCCTCCCTCCCTCTCCACAGTCCCTCCCTCTCCACAGTCCCTCCCTCCCTCTCCACAGTCCCTCTCTCCTTTCCTCCCTCTCCACAGTCCCTCTCTCCCTCCCTCCCTCCCTCCCTCTCCACAGTCCCTCCCTCCCTCTCCACAGTCCCTCCCTCCCTCTCCACAGTCCCTCTCTCCTCTCCACAGTCCCTCTCTCCCTCCCTCTCTGGACTCTGAGGCTTGGCTGGGGCACTTCTATAATCCTGTGTGTTTTTCCTATTGGGGAGGCTACGTCTGGCTGCTCCCCTGCAGTTTTCCGGACAGTCACCGTAAACAGAGGATATCTGCATATAGTGTGTCCCTGTTATTGCTGGATCAGCTCCTCAGCTACAGTCCACTGTATGTTTATCTGCTATCATGTATGCTCACGTGCACTGTCTCAAATAAACAATAAACGCATGCACTTTCATCTCCAAAAGTCTATGAGTCAAACGTCTACAGTAACAACCATAGATGTTATAGTTTTTATAATTATTGTTCAAACTGTTGTTACAAAGTTTAAAGAGAGAGTATTATGCTTGTTACCTTTTATTGTTTTCAAAAAGATATGAGCCCCTCCTCCCTTTTCTCCTCGTCTTAAGTCACTTCCCCTTCAGAGCGCTATCACAACACAATCAGTGTGCATCCCGCTAATAAAACTACTACACATTGCAATGGGTTTGTCAAGTTGTATTGTTTTATGTCATCCTTTCAAATATCTATGAAAAATTGCTGTGTGGGAGCATGGGTGACATAGGCTTGTGAGCGGAGCATTGCACAGAATCTTACAGCTAACTGTAAGGACGGTACGACTAATGCTCACACATACATGGATGACGTCTAAAACCTCTTCAGGCATGTTTCTGATGATGGAACAACATTATAACATGACAGAAAGCTACAAAAAGTTGATTTTCCACAATACCCCCTCTTTAAAGGTGCATTGTGTAACTTTTCTGGTAGAGGGTTCGACACCTGATTGTTTCTATGGATATGCCACTGCTCTGCCTGGAATGTTCCACAGTATGACATTAAACAGCTCTGCTTTACATTCATTAAATTAGAAGTGGTAACTTGGTTTGGTTTGGTTTGGTTTGGTCTCCATGAAGACAGAAAGATTTAATGCCATACTGTGAAACATTCCAGACAAAGCAATAACATCTCCACAGAAAAGCATCTGACGGACCCTCCACCAGAAAAGTTGCACAATGCACCTTTATGTAAAGAAATATCTGCTTTCAATCTCTAAAGCCTCTGTATGAACACTGAAAAAGCTGGATCAGTGCATCTTTCCTCTGCTTTAAATGACAATACTAAGCCTCTTTGTCATTAACACACTTGTTTTTTTTTTCTGAAAACAGGTTTATTATTTATCACAGCTTAAGTTTAATTTATGACATGATTTGGACAAACATTAAGTTGCTGTGAGTGGGTGACACTGGGTTGGGTGACAGACCTAAGTTGCTGTGAGTGGGTGACACTGGGTTGGGTGACAGACCTAAGTTGCTGTGAGTGGGTGACACTGGGTTGGGTGACAGGTTTGGGGAGCTGGTGTCCATGCTGTGGGTCATCTGATGGTCACTGGTCTCTCCATCCTCACTCAGGTATCCGGGCGGCGGCGTTTCTGAACACAGATACACAAATACTATTTAGAAATGTCAAAACACAAGCATATTCAAATTAAACCAAATATAACATGTGTTTTCTTGTGTCACTGTGACTACAAGCTGTTCAAGTTCAAACAACTGTAACATATGCTGTTTAAAACTTGATATAATAGTCCATAGTAGACTAAGCGTTCAATCTGTTCATATTACATATGACATGCTCTGTGGACATCACAGCATCATTGTAAAGCAGTGCACCAGAGCTGACTCCTGCCCCACTGCAGGTGTAAGATGAACCTACATTGAATCAGGACTGACCAAAATCATGTGGGACAATGGCAAAGCATAGTATTATATAATCACATACACAAAAAGTGTCCTCTGCATTTGACCCATATTTCAATGCAACTGGGGCAAGCAGTCAGGAGAAACAGAGACTTCAGTGCAGCACCCACAGACCCCATGGTCAGG
This sequence comes from Taenioides sp. WSHXM2023, assembly GCA_029959045.1. Classification (NCBI taxonomy): domain Eukaryota; kingdom Metazoa; phylum Chordata; class Actinopteri; order Gobiiformes; family Gobiidae; genus Taenioides; species Taenioides sp. WSHXM2023. Next base: position 36,391,940 of record CM057091.1, read on the forward strand.
AGTGCTAATGGAAAATATCTGCATATGAGCTGTCAATAAAATATCAGCCAAACTACCTATTTACAACAGTGATTATCCCACCAGATTAAGTAGAAATGAAAAGAATCATCAAAACCTCATATCTCATATCTTAAAAGTAATATGTACTTTAAGATTCTCAGGTATGGAATCCCAACATGCTAAAAAGATCCATTAAAAACACATTGGACAAACTGGTTTCAAAATGAGGGATATGATATTTTCACATTTGTATGAAAAGTAAAAACCCTGGAGCTTGTGGCTGTGAGGCAACAGTGCAAACCACTACAGTGCTAACCAGGCTGGTACATAATTTTGTGCACAGCAGATTATAACCCCAGACCCTGCAGTGGAGGGAGCAGGCAGCTGACTGGGCACAGAGACAGCAGAGGCAGCTGTTACCTGGGATGTAGTTGCTCTGAGGCTCAATACCCGCGGGGAAGTTGGTGTTTTCGGGAATGGAGTGGCTGTAGTCATCCAGAGGAGGGAACTCACTGGGGATCTCTGTGTGCCTGGGCACCAGCACCGGGGGCAGCACTGCACAGACACACAAGCACATAGTGTTAATGATACAGCACTTACATGAAGACAAAACCTACTCACATCTATTTTATTAGAACAAACTGTTGCTAGGAAAGTGGAAGGGTAGTCTTGAGGTCATAAAGTGTAAACCATATCAGTGAGTGGAGAGACTGCAAAAATTTCAAAGTTCATTAGTTTTTCATTAGTAAATATATGATTAGTCTTGCTAAGATTCTGCCTGTCTCACTGGTTTTGTTTTGTTCTTTGGGGGTCTGTACCTGGAGGGGGTAGTGCTGGAGTGAGGGGTGAGTGTATGGGTCTGTCTCATAGTGGGTGATGGGTGTGTGTATGGGTGTCCCTGAGGTCTCTTGTAGTGGTAGGATGATGATGTATACTAGTATCTCTGTACCTGGGGTCTCAACACGCTGGTAGTGGCTGTGTGTATGTGTCTGCCAGGTGTGGGTCTGGTAGTGGTTTATGGGTGTGTCTGGATGTGTGTCTGGGTGTACCTGGGGTCTCGACGCGCTGGTAATGGTAGGGGTTGACACACACCTCGTCCTTCTTGGTGTGGAAGGCGTACTCACAAAGCTCCACAGCCCGGAGCTCATGGTGGGACTGGAGGTCGGGCCAGCGCCACAGCCGGCAGTAGATGACATGAGGCAGGCCTTTTCTGTGGGACACCTGGAGACGCCCATCCAGAGACCTGCACAGCATAGGGACAGCTTTCATCACTATTCACTCCAAATCACTATTTGAATCAACAGAATTACCAAATCCGAAAGACTGCAGTTTTGAGGCTACCATAATTTCCTCCGCAAACAACAAAATATCCTGTCTTACTCTGCTAACCCTGTAGTTGAGATCTGTACAAACTGTTCTGAAATTCTTGTATTACTTTGTAAAGTTATATTTCAGTCAACAAATAAGTCTTGGAAAAGGCAGGGTACCTCATAACTTTAACACAACAATATCACTTCCCATATTAAGCAAAAAAGACTCTTTAAGTCATGTTATAATGTTGTCACCTCCTCAAAAACAGACCTGGAGTTGTGTTTTGTTTCATTCACACATGTTTGAGTAATCCTGCATTATTAGTCTGTCTACATCTCCAAAGCTCAAAATGCTCTGTTCCACCTTGTGATGTCATGTAGTGGGAGTTTTCAAGTGAACAGCTCCTTTTACCTTTAGTTCAGTAGAGATGAGCAGTTCCAGAGCTGAAATTATTCAAATGATTCTAGTGAAGCTCTATGATTGTGGAGCACTTCCTGTATTACCACCTGACATCATAAGGTGGAACCAAGTGTTTTCTGTTTGAGAGAAGAACTCAGCATAAATATACGCAAGGTTTTTGTGTTAAACATGTGTGAATGAAACAAAACACAGCTCCGGGTATGTTTGTGAGGAGGAAACAACATTATAATATAGATCAGAAAACAGAGTGATATGGGCCCTTTAAGTTTAAGCATCACTGACACAGATACAGAATCACACGTATCACAGTAGAGCTAAATATGAACATGTCATCTTAGCTCTTCTCACAGCTCAATCACAGTCACAGTGCAGTGGTCACAGTGATCACACAAGTATAAAAAAGGGCACTGTGTAACTTTTCTGGTGGAGAGTCCAAAACCTTCTGTTCTCTGGAGATGATATTTTGTCTGAGATGTTCCACAAAATGGCATGAAACTACTGTAAGCTGTCTACATGGAGACCAGCAAGTGATTTGTGGCAATAAAAACGCCTGGAACTGACTGAATATAACATCATTATGACCAGGGCTGTAGTCCTTTAGTCGTTTAGTCGTCATCTTTGCAGATTTTATATTATTTAATTTAAAATTTAAGGATTTATATATACAAGAGTAGAAAGAGGAAAGCATGGAGTGAGTTATCTGAAATTTGGGAGTTTAATCTGCTTTTTACATATAAGTACAAAGTTCCCTAGTACTTTCTTTTGAAATAATTTTATTGTACAATTTTTGAGTGATGTTTGGGTCAGACACTTGGTCAGATCACTGATACTGAAATGTTTTTTTAATAGACACAGACTGATATATTAGTTGGCCGATATATCAGGCCGATGTTGTGCCTTAAATATGTACATGTGCATAAAGCTTTGTTTGAAAACCAAAGAGTGTATGGCAAAACTGTGCCTACACTGCTCCTTCATCCAGTTTGTAATAAAACCAGGTTGACGGTGAGTTTGTATCAATTCAAATGAGATTATTTAGGAAAATGACGAAAATAGGCTCTGGATATGGGCCTAAAAACATGGGCAAAGGTCATCGGCCATCAGCTGCTCTGGATTCTAAACGTAAATGTAACATTTTCATGAGAGAAGCACCAGTAAAGTGACATACTGCACCTTTAAGAAGAAGCATCTGAGATACAGTAGTGACATTTGACACTCTGTATATTGAGTTTGCCCTGATCCTAGTGCTATTACCAATGACCTGTGCAATCATTTACTGTAATAATGTAATAATTACTGCAGGAGACAGCGGGACATATGTGTTTTCTATGTGTCTATAGTTTGAGGTCAGAGGCTACGCTAAATCCCTCTTGATGAACCAATGAGAGTGCCCCTGCCCAAACACATCCAGGTCACGCAGGAGTCAAGTCCCTGATGGTGGCTCCATCTGGGACACTGAACACACCACAGCAAGCCTCTGTTTTTGACTGTACACAAGGCTCTTGTTTACAGTGGTGGTGAAAGGGTTAAAGGGGAGGATGGTTCAGTTCTATTTCACATAAGTGTTCAGTGATGCTCTGCTACAGGAAGCACAATATACAAATAATAATAGCACAATATACAATATACAAATAATAATAATAAGAATAATAAGAATAATAATGATAATAATAGAGTGTGTGCTACAGGAAGCACACACTCTGATAATGCCTTATACATTCAGGACTTTCACAAAGCCCTATTATGACAATAAAGAGCATTTACAAACAGCTGGACATCACTAGAAGTGTTGTCATTCTAGTCTTGTTACCTAATGTGTTCCTGGCCCTCACAAACTCTTGGACACCTCACTAGTATTGACCTGAATGACTGGCACAGCTTTAGAAGAGAGTGGAGCAGGGCAGACCTCCCTTAGCCAATCAGCTCTTACCCCAAACCATCATATCATGACTCACAAGGCTCTTCCTTTTAAGTTTGTAATACATAAAATGTTTTCTATTTGAATGAAGACAAAGTGTTTGGTTTGATTTGTGTCATAAAGTTCTGATTTTATCATATACTTTCTGGGGGGAAAAACAACAGCTTTAAAGAGGGGTTATTACACTTCTGTGGGGTATTGACTGCTAACATAACATATTTAGAACACCATGTTACCTTTTATTGTTTTAAAAATGCTATATTCACCCTAAACAACAGATTAACATGTTTTATAAGTTTCACTTTCATTTTTGAGACCCCCTCCTCCCTTACAACACATTACAATCAGAGTGCATCCCACTAATGAAACTACTGCATATGGCATATAATAATAATAATAATAATAATAATAATAATAATAATAATAATAATAATAGTAATGGAGAATCTTACATCTAACCTTAAGGAGGGTTTGAATAGCACCTAAATTACTCAAACATCCATGGATGACGTATAAAAGGTTAAGTTCAAGGTACACTTTGATGTACCCATAAGTGCTTTTTCTGGGTGCTCTTTCTGGGTGCTCTGCTCTGGGCGTGATGGCACTTCCTGTTAGTTAATGCATGCTTCCTGTGTGAGCTGATTTCATGTGAGACTCTGGAGTTTTGTTTTGAGCTTTTGAGCTTAACAGAAGAGCGGAAACTTCTTCTGTAAAGGAACTGAGTCACAAGCTTCAGATGAAGCTCTGACTCAAATGTTGCTTAAACTAATGAGCTCGCGTGAACACTTCCCCTTTAAGATTTGACATGGCACAAAATAGTGCTGTTTACTGATACTGCTGAGAATATGATAACTACAGTGCATCTGGCAGAAGCACATCGAACTGGTGCTGTCATGACACTGACATTTCAGTATATACTTGATATACAATACCGGTAGTGATATCGTGATGATAAAAAAAAAAAAAACTCAACATTTTCAACTTTAAATAATAGTACTTTCTTTTATAGCATGTGTTCCATAGTGGTTCATGGGCGTATACTAGTCTTCTTATACTTGTTCTGATACATCTCAAGATCATTCTCAGCGATTCAGGAAAGGTTCACTTCTGTCCTGTGAATATGACTTTTTTAGTATCAATACTTGTTTAAATCTAGTTTACATACTAGTTTACGCAAATACACAAACACTGTATTCATCACATGCTTTATCTTTATATTGACAGTCCTCTCTTAGTACAGTCCTCTTGCAATATTCTGTTTATTATCTGACTGTGGTAAAAAAGTTCATAAATATATATATATGTTGTGAATGGACTATTTTTTCTAAGAGGGTGGATTATGTAAAATGAGCTTTCTATCATATAAGACATAACATTGTTTCATAAGACAAATTCAACTTGTGAATCATGAGATTACCTGCGTTTTTAAAGAGAAATACCCAAAATACCATATCTTCAGATCCCCCACTCACTTCTCCTTTCTGCTAGTGTCCCACGGAAATCTTTATATAACTGTTATTTTCACTGACTAAGCCTCCCTCGACCGATTCATCGACTCAAGTACTACAGCCCAGCCAACACACAATAACACAACACAAACACACACACACACACACACAATAACACGAAACAGAAGAGACGACGCAGAAAGAAGAAGATAGAGAAATCCAGGGTCCACATAGCCCATGTCATAGAGTGTGCAGAGAAGGGGGAGAGAGAGAGAGAGAGGAGAAACAGGACAGAGAAGAGAGAAAAAGAGTGAGGGGGGAGAAAGGAGGGAGAAGCCAATGAGAGAGATAGGAGAGAGGGCGGAGAGAGAGAACGAGGAGAGACAATACAGAGAGAAGAGAGAGCAGAGCAAGAAGAGAAAGAGAGAGGAGAGACAAGACAATGAGAGAGAGAGAGAGAGAGAGGAGGGGAGAGGTACAGAGGAGAGAGAGAAGAGGGGAGCATGAACGAGAGCGGGAAAGGGAGAGAAAGGAGAAGACAATGAGAGATGAGGGGAAGAGAGAAGTAGAGAGAGAGAGGAAGAGAGAGTGGACAGAGACAGGACAGAGAGTAAAGACAGAGAAAGAAGAGACAGAGGAAAGAGAGTGAGTGGAAGAAAGAGAGAAGCGAAAGTAGAGTCAGAACAGAAAGAGGAGAGAGAGGGTTTTACTGTAAAGGTGTGAGTCACAGCCATCAGGACAAAAGTTCAAATCAATGTATTTTTTGTAGAGCCCAAAAGAACAACAGCAGAGGCCTCATGAGAACCACAAAAGTGTAGGGAGTGTAGAGGCTGGGACACTCCAGTCCACTGTGGAGGAGACAATCTGTGTACATAGTCTCTGGTACAGTACATGCTCATTGAGACTAAAACCAGTATTTCAGCAAGTCATCCTGCTCAGCCTGTAGGTCAGACTTTCACTCACATATTCTGAAATGGGAGTCTCCACAGAACTGTACTCCATTAGAGTTTTCCATGTATTGTATAAGCAGCTCTTGAGAAATAAGTTTTGGACCACTGCAAACTGTTTCAAATGAACTAGTTTTGTTTCTCCCATTTTTAAGACAAAATCAGGTACAGCACCTTTAACTTGACATAACTAAATAATGATGTCATTATTTGGTGCTGTTTAAAAATATAGTTTAAATAAAAACAAATAATACATCTTTTTGGAGGGGTTTAAAATAACTGATGGTAAGCAGTGCTTCAGTAGGGAATAGAGAGATAACAGCACAGGAGAGTAGGACCCAATCAGATCTATGAAAAGTGTGTGTGTGTGTGTGTGTGTGTATGTGTGTGTGTGTGTGTGTGTGTGTGTGTGTGTGTGTGTGACTCATTAGTGACTCATTAGTTTTTATGGAGCTGATTTATGACACACACACACACTCACCACAACGTGAGAAAGTCACTGCCTCAGCCTGCATGGTACTGTGGTACTGTCTGTACTGTGTGTAGTGTTATTCTGCGTCTCAATTCTACCCCTTCGCCCTCTGTCTTAGCCCTACCCCTCTGTTGTGCGCGTTCACAAGAGACAGAGGGGTGTCCCAATACTCTTTTCTGTAAGTGCGAGGGTTAAGGGGAAGGGCTGTTCTACCCCTTTGAACAGAGCTTTTGCAGATGCACCCTTTGTGCAAAGGGGATAGGCGTGGCTTAACGCAAGTCGGAGCAAAAAGCAACACGGAAATCGGGAAGTGTCGAGCAATCAGGAAGAAATTGGACAAATGTGAGTATTTGCACTCAAGAACCTCATAAAAAGTTGTATAAAACTGTAGTAACTTTTGAAAAGTTGTAGGTATACTCATGGCGCCAGCATTTACGCTTTCTGACATATACGGCTTATCGTAACATGCCCGGTTAGAACTATACGCTTGTTACAGTAGAATGTGTAAAGTATTACGAACATGCATGGCCTAAAAGAACTATATACGCATATATGTTAGACTATAATGTGTCAAATATATCGCTGTATCTGTATATGTTTTCATTTCGCCTCATAACTCGTCTCATGCGCTTTGAGAACTATACACATGTTACGGTAGAATGTGTAAAGTATTACGAACATGCATGGCCTAAAATATTATTGTTTCGTTTCGCCTTGTAAATTATCCCCTATTTAATGACATGTTATTAATCACATTTGTATTTTGTTTACAAATTTCTTGTAGGAGGCTGGACTTGTTGGAGTTGTGTCAGCCCAACAAGCTTCAAAAAAGTGGGAGAATTTGAAAATAAAATATAAGGTATATTACATTCTATAATATTTGTAGGTACCAGAACAACTCTATATGTTTATGACTATGTATTAATTTTGTTTTCTTTTTTGTGTGTACCAGGCATCCTCTACAACTCCGTCCACCTCTGCAGCATTTTAATTTTGTGTTACAGTTGATTAAAATTTGATTTACATATGTTGTACAGAGTATAGTCATTTAAAAAAAATAAAAAATTAAAAAAACATTTGACTTTTTGCAAAGTTAATTAAAACAAACTCAAAAGGAGCACAATACTTCAAAACTTTAAAAATAATGTCATATTGTTGCGACTGCAAAGGGGTGTCCCATTTCTAAGGGTTAAAACACACCCCTTTGCCTTACCCCTCTGTTTAAAGACAGAGGGGTAGGGCTAAGGGGTAGGACTAAGACAAAGACAGAGGGCTAAGGGGGAGAATTGGGACTGGGCCTTAGTACTGTGGTATGTGTTTAGTGTGTGTACTGTTAGCACTGTGGTGCTGTGGTGCTGTGGGAAAGAGGAGCCAGCTGAGGGATGGGCATCTGTGTCAATGTCCCATGACACAGACCCACCCAGGGGACATGTACTGGGCCCAGGGGGGATTTCGGACAAACATTGCGATTGCAATTTCTTTTTAATAGTTTGATTTTGTTCAAAGTGCACATTTTAAACACATCCAGAATCAGTAACATTTAAGAAAAGACTGAGATCTGACCTGCTCCACTAGAAGAATCCCAGCCATTTCAGAACAGGTTTGTAGAGGTCTAAACTACAGCTACAAGATGTTCCTATAAAGACATTATGTTTAGTTCTGTGCAGAGGACTTTCTATCGTGTAAATATGTGAAAACTTTGTGATTTGAGAATCGCACCAACTGAAACTGTGATTTGGATTCTACAGCCCCAGTGTGCAGTGCACACTCTGTGTAAGAATACTGAGACAAACCCAGAGGGGTATTGCCTGGGATCCACCATACTGCCTGGGATCTTCAGCCTCAGTGATTGTGCTGTGACCTGAAACAGGGCTGAGTCTGACCTGGGAGGGCATCTGTGTCCCCCTCCCTTCTCTAACTCTCACTCTCTCTCGCACGCACACACATGCACACGCACGCACACACACACACACGTACACACACGTACACACACGCACACACACGCACACACACACACACACGCGCGCACACACACACACACACACACACACACACACACACACACTGCTTTTTGGGGAAATGACATTGACTTTCTCTGAATTTACCCCTGGAGCTACAGTGACTTATAAACACGAGAAAGCTGCATACACACTAGTGTTGTCACCATGGTAACATTTCAAACTCAATTTTGAAATTTAAGAATAAACTCTGATTCCGATACCACGATGATAATAAAAACACTTCTTATTTCGATTGTGACTTTCAACATGTGTCCTTATATGTGTGTACTCCCTCAGTGGTCCTGTAGGTTCCATAGTGGTCCATGGGTGTATACTAGTCTATGTGCTCTTACACTTGTTCTGATACAGATCAACATCATTCTAAAGACATTCAGGAAAGGCTCATTTATGTCCTGACAAAGCTAGTTTCAATATTAGTTTTAGTTTTAGTATCGATTAGAATCTGATTTTCGATAACCCTAGTTTGACTTACTTTGACAACCATAGTATGTACATGCTTTAGTCCCCACAGTGTTACATCCACCATCGCACACACAGCAGGTTTCTCAGGGGCTCTTGTTGTGAGTGAGGAGCAGTGTGTGCCCTGAATGTGTCCGTCATGAGCTGTCCTCACACACACAGCTCTGACGCACAGCTCGGCTACAGCCTCTGGAGACTGTCGTGTCTCTACAGCACAGAGCAGGATAATCACAGTTTTCACATTTAGAACGCGCACACAAATCAAAAGACTGCAGTGTTCAGGCAGTAAAATGACATTCCATGGTGTTCTGTTTTAGGGTTAAAAGGATCGAAAATCAAATACTAACTGATAATGAAACTTAGGGATGCTCCCATCTAGCATTTTCAGTTCTGATACCAATGTTGATACTATGGCTACAAATATCTGCCAAAATCTGATACTAACTGATATCAGTGTAGGGATTAAAAATGACATTTTCTCCCTGAAAACGGAGTCAACTTCAATTTATTACAAAGCCTGTCCAGCTGTCTTATACCTGTGGTTTATCCTGCAAGTGACATAAAGAGTGTATATGAACTAAAGTTCAGATATTATGAGATGTTCTGAGCATACATCAGTAAGTAAATGGTCTCATTACAACCCAATCAGGATATCGGCTGAACCGATATCAGGAGACCGATACCTGACCCAGCTAATTTTCCTGGATCTCTGGCGATACTCAGTACTAGCATCGGTGCAGTCCTACTAAAACTATTATCAAAACTACTACTCATTTGAGCAGGTATTGATATTAAAAAAGTATTAATTCTATTCAGTAAAACTGAGTTTGAAATTTTAGTGACACCACTATTGTGTATAAAAGCTGCCTCCCTGTAGTATGGACTTCTACAAACATGTTCAGAAATGCATGGAATTGTGACCTTGGTGAAGCAGTTTTCTGTCAAAAGGTAATGCTCCAAGGTTTAAAAAGGGCACTTTAAAATTTTATACAAAAAACGATCATAAATGAAATCACATTTGCAAAATCTGAAATCTCTCAGTCCTAGTTTTCAATATTGTAACTTCCATGTTATGTCAGGAGTAATACAGAGCACAACTACTGACCTGTAGTTCAGCCACAGGTGGTTTAAAGTGTTGAGGAAACAATGTTAACTTCATCCATTTGCATCCATAACAAAACTGTGCATCATCAGATATTAGAAAAAACAACTCTGTAATCTAACAGATCCGCACAGTGTTCACATCTCTTCTTGTAAACACAGTGAGTGGGCACTTGTTGTGATAATGGCAGTGAATGTGAACGCATGTGTCATTGAAGAATGCAGCCTGACTCAGACGGAGCAGACTGAGCTCGGAGAGAGGGAGGAGGAGGAGAGAAGGAGGAGGAGGAGAGTGGGAGGAGGAGGGGGCAAAACAAACTCAAACATCTCCATTTTGAGTTCAGACTTTTGACTTTTTACAAGCACCTACCACAGACCACCTCCTCAACAAGTCCTCAAAACTACACTCCACCTCGCTCCATTCCCGACTAGGTTTGTCAAAAGTATTGAAAATCAGATACGAATCAAACTAGTATCGACACTGGATCCTCATTTGAGCAGGTATCGATTCTAAAAAAGTCCCATTCACAGAACAGAAATGAACCTTTCCTGAATGTCGTTAGAATGATGTTGAGCTGTATCAGAACAAGTATAAGAGCACATAGACTAGTATACACCCATGGACCACTATGGAACCTACAGGACCACTGAGGGAGTACACACATATAAGAACACATGGGAACAGAAAAGAACGTACTATGATTTAATGTTAAAATCACATTCTATTGTCTAAATAAAGAGTGACTTTTATTACCATCGTGGTATCGGAATTGGTACTGAGTATCAAGTCTCTCCCTTAGTATCAAAATCGAGTTGGATGTTTCAGTACCGTGACAACACTACTCTGAACGCTACAAATTTGGCTTTAGTGTAAACAACAACAAGTGTGCAGAGTCCCAGTCTGAAGAAGCAAGTGCAGTCTGGGGCTAAGGGTGGGGGGAGAGGAGGGCACGGGAGGACAATAGGCCGGAGCAGACTGTCTCAGCAGCTCAGAGGGGCTCAGGGTGTCTGCTGCGAAACCCCCTCCCCCGCCCTCCGTCTGTCCCGGGAGGAGGAGGAGGGGGAGGGGTGGGGGTGGGGCCGGTCTGGGCATCTGGTCACTCTAATGATGTAGACGAGAGCAGAGTGTGGTTATTGAACAGCACAATGAAGAAGCACGGGGCCTGCAGACAGAGGGCTGTGCAGTGTTCCAGACTGGACCAGGCTCACTCTGGGGACATGGTGCTCCGGTATCTAAGCAAAAACACATCACACTGGGACTGCTCTAAAAATGGAAAATCGTAATGTCTTTAATCAGAACTGAAAGCACTTTCATTCAAACAATGTGTTTGCATTGAGACAGTGAAGTGCATTTGGCATGCTTAAATGGAGCAAGAACACAATAAAATTAAAGTAGGAGATGCTGTCAAAAGTATCGAAAATGGGCAAGTGTGCTGTTAGCATGCTAGTTGTTGCTAGCATTACCATGATGCAAAATCCCCTCTGGCCTCCTACAGTTGTGAAAAATGCTTCTAAACTCATTGTGGTGAATTAAGTGAATGAGGAATAACTTTGCACCACTGCAAACTGTTTAAAATGAATGAACCTAGTAAGAAGATCGATTGTACTTAAAAGACACGTTCTGTAGTGGTAAAAGAGACTAGACATGTTTCAACTTGAACAAAGACCCTAAAGCTACTAAAGTGTACTATCAAACATCTATAACTAAAGTGCACTATCAAACATGTACTAAAGTGTACTATCAAACATCTATAACTAAAGTGTACAATCAAACATGTACGGAAGTATTCTATCAAACATCTATAAATAAAGTGTACTGTCAACCATCTATAACATTGTTTGTGAAATACCCAGAATTCCTTACACTGTGGCAAAATCAGAGCTACTATCTGGAATACAACTTGAGCCTGTGCTTGGCCTCCACACAAATCTGTGAGCAACTTCATCCAACCATCTCAACCACCTCTATGGAGACAGCAAGTACACAGAGCTGGAGGAGGACACAACCGCACACATACAAAACCAGTCTGAAGGCATCACAACTTTGAATGACACATATGGAATGCAGCAAAAAAAAAAAAAAAAAAAAAAAAACACTCAAAATGCATCTATCTAAAATGTAGAAAGACTAAAGCTGAAAGAAAAAATAAACTGAAAAAGAAGGTTGACTTGTAGTGTATATCAGATGAACTTCTGCGTACACAACAGACCTAGAGCACACACTTTCATCTATTGTACTATTATATCTACAGTCCCATTATTCCTACAGTGACGGTGTTTGCAGTACTTTGCACATTGTACTACACTGTACTACATTGTGCTATTCCTAACAGACTTCTCCCGAGGCTGTCTCTCAGCTCTTGGCGTGTGTGGACATTCCTCTGGTAGAGCTGCTCTCACATGGAACACATCGACTGAGGCCTCCTCCCAGTTCTGGAAAACTCATCACACCTCTCCCTCCTGTCCCCCTCTCTCTTTCTCTCTCCCTCTCTCTCTGGGCTGTGCTGCACACACACCAGACCTCTCCTCTTTATCTTTTCTCTGTCTCTCTTTTTTTCTCTCGCCTTTCTTTCTCCCACTTCAGTCCCTCTCTTTGTGTCTTCTCTCTATTTTCATTCTATTCTCTCTGTCTTATTCCAGGGTAATATCTTGTGTGTGTGTCTCTCCTCTCCATCGTTCTCTTCTATGTCTCTTCACTCACTCTGTCCTCTGTCTAATCTCTCTTTCCTCTCTTTCTTTCCATCACTCTCACCGTCCCTCTCCATTTTCACTCTCTTATGACTGGGTAGCAAATGGAGCACACCTCTCTCCTTCTCTCTCTTTCCTCCTACTCTCTCTCTCTGCCAGTCTGAACGCAGAGCAGACCTCTTTCTTTCTTTCTTTCTTTCCTTCTCCCCCTCTCCTCCCTGTCACTCTCTCCTGTCTTTCTCCCTTTTTCTCTCTCTTCCTTCACTCTCTGTGCAGGTCTGCACTTGGAGCGGACTTCTCTCTCTCTCTCTCTCTCTCTCTTGCCCCCTCTCCCCCTCTCTCTCCGGGCTGGGCTGCACATGGAGCAGAAATCTTTCTTTCTCCCCCTCTCCTTCTTTCTCTCTCTCTCTCTCTCTCTCTCTCTCCTCTCTCTCTCTGGGCCAGTCTGCACATGGCGGCACATCAGAATAGACTTCTCCCTTGTCTCTGTGGAGATCTCACAGGACCTGCATGAAGTGAAATGAGAGATTGCAGACAAACGATGAGCTCTGGCCCCATTAAGGCCTGTCTAGACCCACCAAACTGCCAGGGAGGAGAGGAGAAGTGGAGGAAGGACAGGAGAGGAGCGAGTAGAAGAGAGGAGGAGTAGAGGAGAGGTGGAGAGGAGCATACTGCTTCACTCCAGTGAGCGGAGCACCACCCACAGCACAGGAGCAGAGCTGTCAGATGTTCCAGATGGAGGAGACAGACTGAGGCTTTGGCTCAGAAGTCAATGAGAACTGGCTCATATCTCTAGCAGTGACCTCAGAGGGTTTACTGTACCTGCTCAAGAGTTTATCAGGCAAACAGATATGAAAGATGGCAAGGAAGTCAAAGTCCAACAGCAAAACAAGCTACATACAAGCAGAAGATGCATTATTGGGAGAGGGGGTCAGCCAGGCAGGTGAGGGTGAAGAATGGTGAGGGGTGGGGGGGGGTCATATAGGCAGATGAGGGGTTAGACAGGTGAGGGGAGGGGGTGATGGGTAAGGTGAAGCTATTAGATGCTATTACATTTGAATATATTCTATTTAATGAGGTAAGTACGCTGTATTCACAGAAATGTAAAGTTTTTGTTACCTAAAAACAAGATATGTCTTAGGGCCAATCTCATTGCTATTACACAGAGGTGGAGAGACCAAATCTACACATACAATACATATGCACCTAATAATGGTCCAAATGGGGTCCAGCCTCAGGCCTTCACATGCCTGACCTCCGGGAAAGCCCAGCACTCCCGATTAAGCCAAACTAAGTGAAGATTGGAGCAGATAAGACCAGCGGTGACCTCAGACGCATGCTTTGAGTGTGAGCTCACGGTGCCCAGGGCACACTGGGCCTGTTTCACTGAGACATCCAGAGCTAAACCCTGTCAGTAGGAGCAGGAGGTTTGAAGCAGAGCTCAGACTTTTGGAGGAATATATTTGACTATGTTTAGGCTTAAATGGGGCTCATTAAAAGTCTGTGTTGTTAATGTTTAGGAAATGAATCTTAAAAGCTCTATCTCATTCACTTCTGGTCATAAGCCCAGCTCTGTACTATGAGTTTGTAGTACAGCGCGACAGCAGCAGGAGCGAAGGACCTTCCTTTAACACTGAACAAAGGATCAAACAGGAGCAGACAGAGCAGCGTTTATGATGTCCAAATCATGAAATGAATAAACATCAAAGAAAAGTTCCTGAGTTGTGCTTTAAGACGACAAACCGTCTGACTATAGTACTAGCCCTGGTTCTAACACAAGAATCCAGATGCTTTGAAAACCAAACATTTTAATGTTTTAATGTTTCTTTTTTTTTCCCAAAACCAATATTTGTCAATGCCAATATTTAGCTTTTTAAATCCATAGCAAGGCTCACAAATTTATCTCAAGTTAATTTGTATCTCTTTAACTTTTCAAAATCATAGCAAAGTGTCTTTTACTGGGATATCAAATAATGTGTTCATGTATAGCCATATAAAACTCTTCTATCTCAATTTGCCTCATTAGTCTGTTTAAAAAGGGCACACACAGACTGGGGCAGTGCCAAAAAATGCTGGTATTAAGAATCTGTGTCGATACCGATACTGGAACAGATATATCGCCCATCCCTTCTTTTTAATCTGTCATTTCAGAGCTACAGGTTCCAAGTACAGCTCAGTCCACAACAATAGCCTTCCCAAACAGAAGTGAGTGCCTTGAACTTCTTGGGTTCTTTTTTAAGACAATACAGTAACGTGTATTTACCTTGTTGACATGTTTCGGCTGTGAAAAGCCCGGCCTGTTTCCCCTATGTATGATTTATTGCATGATTTGCATTGGATTTCGTAGATGGCATTGCATTAGGGAAACAGGCCAGGCTTTTCAGGCCATACATAGGGGAAACAGGCCGTCCTTTTCACATCCGAAAAAAGGAACACCAAAAGGAATGTGAAAAGGAAACATCAGGGAGACTCACCAGAACACAAAAAGACAAAGCATTGCAGGAAAACCTAAAATCCACCATATCAGACCACTGTAAAAGAAGTAACCACATTATGGATTGGGACGGGGCACGGGTCATTGGATCGGAAAACAACAAGTTCAAATGCTGGATCAGGGAGGCCATTGAAATCAGGAAACGACGCACGGACAGCATTAACCGTGATGACGGAGCGTTACTCCTTTCACACATCTGGGACACCCTTCTCCAGAGAGCACCGGGCGACGGGACCAGGTCAATCAGGCTGACCATGCCTACAGGAAGTAACAACAGCTGATATACGACAGGTCACCACCAACACCGGTGACAGTTCTGAAGATGGCTCGCAGCTAGCAGCCAAAACATGTCAACAAGGTAAATACACGTTACTGTATTGTTTTAAAAAAGAACCCAAGAAGTTTAAAGTACATATGAAGACAATATGAACATCTTCAGTTTGAAGTGAGTGCCTGTTTTGATCAGTGAACAAAGCATGTGTGGTCTGCGTACAAGGCCACAACAATGACACTATTGACATAATCCATATAAGTGCTTTACACCTGATGACGTTCCATGGTGACTCACAGGTCTGCACATGGTAATATCTTCAATTACATTCCTGTCTGTGTCTGCCCTTTGAACACAACCGTGTCTCACTACCGGGTATTAGGTAGGGGGATTATGCAAAATCAACTTTTTAGAGCTTTCTACCATGTTATTGATACTGATACTGTTGAAGGAGGAATGACTTAGCACGAGGAACAAAGGTGTGTGTGTGTGTTTGGGGGTGGGGGGGGGTAAACACCACCTCCAGACCCATCATTTGAATAGATGCAATTAGTAAATCGCAAAAGCTGCAATTCACAAACCAAATCTCCTGTCGTACTCTGCATAAAAACTGCTGACCCTGTGTTTTAGCTCTATAGAAGCATGTTATCAAATGTGATTCTTGTATTAGTTTACCAGTTCAGATTTCTTCTTTTTGTCAATTCAACTGGACGCATTTAAAATGTGAAGCGTTATTAAAACCCAAATCACAAATTGAATCATAAACACTATGTCAGAAAAATGCAACTAGATATTTTTGCTGAGCCTTCCACAAGCTCCCCTCCAGCCCTCCTCTAGTCAGCGCCTGGCTGTGGAGCTGGTGGGTCTGCTGAGTCTGCTGGGTCTGGTGGGTCTAGTGGGTCTGGTGGGTCTAGAGGGTCTGGTGGGTCTGGTAGCCTGTAGGGCTGAACGATCTATCGTTTTAGACCGAAAATCGCGATCTCAGACAACACGATTTTGGGATCGTTAAAGCCACGGTTTTTTGCAGCGCTCCTAACTGACCCAGGTTTTGTTTCGTCAGCTATTTCACACACGTACGTCGCCTCCCTGTCATGCTGCTGAGCTCACCAATCAGAAGAGGCAGCACAGGTCACGTGTTCTCGACTCTAGCTCACCAATCAGAAGCGGCAGCACAGGTCACGTGTTCTCGACTCCAATCACTGTAGCTGGTCATCAGTTTCAGAAATGGCTTTAGCGGGACCAGAATTGGAGTCTGGGTTTTTGAACCCAAAGAAAAACAGGACATCGGTCATTTGGCAGTATTTCGGTTTTGAGGCTGCAGACGAACATCAGAAACAGGTGCTGTGCAAAACACGTCGTGCTAAAGTTGCCACATCCAGTGGAAACACGACCAATTTATACCGCCATATGCGCATTTGCATGACGAGTGCACGGCGAGAAAGTCCAGTGAAACGTCTAGTACAGGGGTCGGCAACCTTAAATACTCAAAGAGCCATTTGGACTGTCTCCCACAGAAAACAAAACAGCGCTTCTAGTTTATGCAAATAAGCCATGTGGTTTTAAGTTTCGCTTCTGTATAACGTAAACAAATGTGCGCAAAGCTGCATTAAACACATTATTATTTGAGTCCTCCTCATAGGAAATAAAAAGCCAAACTTAAATTATCCACCCGCAGAACCAAAAATGCGTCTGCTTCTGTGTTCTGTCATCATGTTATCGCGTGTACATTGTGTACCAGTCTCGGCTTTGACGCATGTTTTGAGCGACAAAAATATTAAGAACGTTTTATGTAAATATTACAAGATTACCATTATCTACAATTTTAGATTTACATTTAAAAACGAACAAACTAAAATAAAAATACAATGTAATTAAATACTCATTATTATTTTCCAAAGTCACAGGGAGCCACGACATTCATTCATTCATTCTTGCATTACAGTTATGGAATTTAGTGTTTGAATGCTATGATGTAAGTTTCTCTGATGCTTGCGAATGTTCATGTGCGCTGAAAAAAATCATGGATAAAATCGAAATCGCAATTTTTGCCAGAAAAATCGCAATTTAATTTTTTCTTAAAATCGTTCAGCCCTAGTAGCCTGTTGGCTTTGCTTGAGCAGAGACACACAAAGGTTGGATTGTTGTCAGATGGTTGGTAGGTCTGTCTCACCCCTGCGCCAAAGCAAACACGCGCCCACACCCTCTGCTGCTCCAGGCCGCCGCAGCATTCCACTGGGCTGAGTAATGCACTGCAACACCAGCGCGCCCCGGGGATCCTCGGCTCCTGTTCAGGTAAACTCCTGATACTGAATACTCACTCACGACTATGAGATTATGGGAGGAAAGAGGAACCGTAAATCATAAAAGTGACACCTGCAGCAGATCCAAGCGATAAGTGACGAAGAAAGTTTGTAACCGGTGTTTAAGAAAAGAATGTTTGAAATGTCCCTGTCATTCTGTTCGTATTGCTGACATCGCATGCCAAAATGACTAGGCATTCCATTCACATTGTTGTACTACTGTAAGTGTATAGTGTGTAATGTAAGTGCATAATAATAATGGTGGTAGTGGTGCAGTGAGTTCTGCAGAATCACTAAACCAGGGGGTTACTGGTTTGAATTCTCAAGACATGCCCGCCCATGTCCAAAACTAACCTTGCACAGCAAGATGGGTCTGTGATGTTTGTGTGTTCACAAACTCATGAGAATCCATCTTGGCATGCGCCCCCTGGTGCGATAGGGCCCGCCCACTGGTGGGCACACCAATCACAGTGCAGCATTGAGGTTTGTGTGGAAGCTTAAGACGAAGAGTCCAAACAAACCAAAACAAATATGGCGACGCCAACAGTGCCTGTTATAACCAAAATACTGATTTATATTTGTGAAAAACGGGCAGAAGGTAAGTGCTCTGTGCATTTGTGGACAGGGAAGATGTCTCACAACTGGATGTAAAGAGACGTGAGAGACGTTCTGATTATGGATGTGTAGAAGTCACTTCAGAATGATAAACATCAGGTTACACATAAACATCGTCCAAATCACCACCAAGGACACAAACAGGAGCAGCCAAAAGTGGAAGAAAATTCTCTGTACATCAGCATGATATATTAGTCTTGTCCGTGACAGATCTGGATGCTCTACATGTCCACACACCTGAAGGAGACTCTGCCCGCACTGTGCCCGCTCTACCAACCCCTCACCCCCCTGCTCCTCGTCTGAGGAAACCTGATCATGAATTATCTCCTCCTGTCACACTAGTGAAGAGTCACGTGCAGCCCTGAACAGCCCAGCCAGACCGCAGCACTTGTTTACCTCTGAGCACTACTCTCCGGTTGCATTCACACACACAGGTATTCTCTCTCTCTGTTGCGTTCACACTAGGGCTGAACGATCGTTTTAGACCGAAAATCGCGATCTCAGACAACACGATTTTGGGATCGTTAAAGCCACGGTTTTTTGCAGCGCTCCTAACTGACCCAGGTTTTGTTTCGTCAACTATTTCAGACATGTACGTCGCCTCCCTGCCACGCTGCTGAGCTCACCAATCAGAAGCGGCAGCACAGGTCACGTGTTCTCGACTCCAATCAGTGTAGCTGGTCATCAATTTCAGAAATGGCTTTAGCGGGACCAGAAGCGAAGTCTGGGGTTTTGAACCCAAAATTAGCCATGTGGTTTTAAGTTTCGCTTCTGTATAACGTAAACAAATGTGTGCAAAGCTGCATTAAACACATTATTATTTGAATCCTCCTCCTAGGAAATAAAAATCCAAACTTAAATTATCCACCCGCAGCGAACCAAAAATGCGTCTGCTTCTGTGTTCCGTCATCATTTTATCGCGTGCACCGTGTGTACCAGTCTCATCAGCCATGAAAGCAAATGAATCTGCCCACGTGGCATTAAGCATTACGCCTACATAGTAAAAATAAAAAATAAAAAAAAATAAAATGAACACATGAAAATTGCAACCGCTTGTTTTTTTGGTTTTTTTTAATTAGTGGTTTAGATTAGTCGACTAATCGAAAAATTAGTCGAGAGATTAATCGTTCGAAAATTAGTCGTTAGTGGCAGCACTAGAAAGAAGCACAGAACAAACTCACCATAGGCAGAACATCCCTCAGACACAGAAAGAACACGCATATTCCACTGAGTCCTGCTCTTTAGTCCGTCAGAAGCTGACCGCATCAGCGGCACAAGGAGCAGCTGTTTTTTCAGGGCTTATAGTTTATGCAAATTAGCCATGTGGTTTTAAGTTTCGCTTCTGTATAACGTAAACAAATGTGCGCAAAGCTGCATTAAACACATTATTATTTGAGTCCTCCTCGAAGGAAATAAAAATCCATTCTGTACACAGAATGTAAAGAAAAGGTGGTGAAAGAGCTGGATAATGTGGAGTTTTATGCCACAACTACTGATCTGTGGTCAAGCAGAACGACTGAGCCGTATTTCTTTGCTCTACTTAAGTTGAGCCACAGACGGCTCTTTTGGTTCTTCAGTTGTAAAAACTGCTGTTGCTCAAGCGCTCAATGTACCCTGTGTATAGCATGTTTCTTTTTAATAAATAGGCCATTTGAAATAAATTCTTGACTTTAGTTTTCATTCTTGCATTACAGTTATGGAATTTAGTGTTTGAATGGTATGATGCAAGTTTCTGTGATGCTTGCGAATGTTCATGTGCATTGAAAAAAATCGTGAATGAAATCGAAATCGCAATATCTGCCAGAAAAATCGCAATTCAATTTTTTCTTAAAATTGTTCAGCTCTAGTTCACACACAGGTATTCTCTCTCTCTCTCTCTCTCTCTCTGTTGCATTGCATTCACACACACAGATATTCTCTCTCTCTGTTGTGTTGCATTCACACACACAGATATTCTCTCTCTCTGTTGTGTTGCATTCACACACACAGATATTCTCTCTCTCTGTTGTGTTGCATTCACACACACAGATATTCTCTCTCTCTGTTGCGTTGCATTCACACACACAGGTATTCTCTCTGTCTCTCTGTGCCGTGACCCTGTCTGAGCAGGTCACTGGAGCAGACGTACTGTAAACCGCACACTTCCAACAATAGCATCTCAAATGACTCAATGCAGCCCCGACACGAGAGCCGTCTGGGGGCATGGAAACCTGCCCGGCCCAGACACCTGCTCCAGGGACCAGGTGGGACCAGACGAGAGGGTGTGAAAGAGGAGAGAGACAATAAAAGTGTGTGTTCTGTGTAGTGTGTGGAAACAGTGCATGGGGTTGTGCATGTAACATGTGTAAGGTCACAGGATACATTGAGTTAACATCGCCTTGAGGAAATCGCAAATACTATGAATATTTAGGTAATGCTGGCTAGAAACAAAAACTGCCCCTGTGACTCCATGGGGTCTCTGTAGTTTAACAAAGCACAGAAATTTGAAAAAAAAAAAAAAAAAAAAAAGCTGGATGAGGGTGAGAAATTTGAAGAAAAAAAAAAAAGCAAAAATTAGTGCAGTCTTTTCATGATGTTATCCCTTTCACACAGTGGAAAAGTTCTGTCAAACAGATTAATTTAGTCAAGAAAAATAAAAGTTAAACAGATTCTGAGAGGAACTGTTTAACACCTAGAGAGTTACTCACGTAATGCTTAGCTTATGACTAGTACCTCACAATGTGGTAATATAAAAACCTTCAAGTACAGGTAGAGTGTCCATAAAAAAAGAAAGCTACCCAACACTATGAACTATAATTATCCTATGAGAAGGTTAAGCCTCATTTGAGTTCAATTCAAAAATACACATGCAACAAGATTCAAAGACTGTGCATCATTCTCTGACAGATGAAATAAAACATGAGCAGAGGGCTCTTGGTTGTTTAGTGAACTTGGAGTGTGTGAAGGTACTAGAGCTAAGGCGTGGCGCTAACACCACTAACCACAGTCTGTGCACATGAGGACCAGGGGTGGCAGAAACACACTAACCTTTTTCAGATTTGATCAATATAAACATGTAATAATATAGGCCCAAACCAACATTTGTCAATACACTGATAACTGCACAAATATAACAAACACTTATCTCCTATTGCCACAACACAAGCAGCTTCAACAGCCTCACATCACATCATCAATCATTACAGGGACAGCAGGAAGAGCGGAAAAGTGGCCTAGTCCAACTTAAACCAACTTCTCGAAACACAGTGAACCCAGGAACTATGACTGAGGTGTCGTGTTTCGAATCTCAAAGAATCCCAGATATGGACTCTGTATGTACTCTGATACCTGCTGCATGTAACAGCACAGTCTGATTTACATTAGGAACAGACTAGGAGAGGCATTTAATTGCACAAGATAAGAAACAGCCAACGAATCTTAGACACACACAAAAAAAAACACAAAAAAAACATGTGTTTGGACATTTACTCACTTGTGTTAGATCAGTAGTGAAGAACTTCTCTTAGCCCCACATTTGCACTGATATAGAAAGTGCATTTTTGTGCTGTGCCAGCCTCACATTGCCAGCTCTGTCCTTGTTGTCTTTGCCTACATCATCACAGGTATAATACTCCCTACAATGGAAGCATGGACTGGAATAGCCAACACTCTCACAATGCTGTGTCCTGTATTAAACTTCTCCTGAGTTTAACCCTCCAGCCTCTCCTTAAAACTCTTGGACTACTAGTGTTGTCACAATACTAAAATTTCAAAATTGAATACACTCGATAATACCAATTCTGATAGCACAATAATAAAACACTCTTTCTTGAGACAATAGAATGCCATTTGTAAGCATTAAACAACATACCAAGTTGTTTTATGTGCTTATATGATGTCCACAAAGTGAAAAGTCTCACCTGTAAATGTGAAAAGCCTGTTCATTGTCTGTTCAGTGTTTTAAATGGACCTAGTTCTTACATTCTACTCATAACAATTAGGCATTGGTTTACCCGTTGCTATGGTGATGTCATGGCGATGGCAGCAGAGCAGTGATATAGAATGTGATTTAACTGTTGCTGGATACTTGTGCGTTATGCAGTATTAACACACGGCAGTTAGCCATTGGAATTCACATTGACCAGGGAATAATATCTTGGTGTGGGTATTGCCCTGTGCCGGGTT